>PVJH01047718.1:0-11167 GCA_004026705.1 Nesogale talazaci | reverse complement strand
TTCCTTCTTTTCCACTGGCTTAGTCTTAGAGGAACTTCCCCTCTCAGCAGGTGCCCTAGTGGCACTGAGATTTTTAAGTTTTGGGTTGCTATTAAGTTTGGCAGAACGAAGAAGTTTTCTGCTCCTATAAAGGTTTAACAGTCTTGGAACCCTAAGAACAATTCCATTTGCTATCTGAGAGAGTCACTCAGAGTTGGAGTTAGCTACACAGTAGTGGACAGTGGCATGACAAGGATCAAGGTCAGCTAAGTTCTTTCCTACCCAGTTATTAAGAATGATAGAATGTTAGTTCTAGAATAATCAGGAAGATCATATACTCTAACTTCTTCACTCTGAGATGAAGAATTTGAATCTTGGAGAAGCCATGTTGTTATAAACAAAATCAGACTCAGAGCCCATTTGCTGGATCCAGTCAGTTCTCTTGGCCAGTTTTGTAGCATTGAGGTCAAATAATGACATGGGAGGTGAGGGGGTGGTGGTGTTCAGATAGCTTGCAAAGAGGCGCAGTGGATAGTTGGGTGAAAAACTGTCTCGGGAAAATGGAAAGAGGTAGAAGGGAAGCAAAGTAACTAATACAGTCACAGAGAATATGAATACAAGATTGAAAAACACTAGGAGTCTTCAAAAAAGTTAGTAAAAAATAGAATTGAAGATAAATTTTTCCACGAACTTTTTGTAGAGTCTATGTATGGTGAATGTGCATGTGTAAGTGTAATTAAGGTATTTTTTTTTTTAGGGTAGGTAGTTGTTGGATGTTTCTATCAAGATAGATAGAAAATGTTTTCTGGGAATACAGTAAGAGTTAAGTTCTAGGGAAGCTTCCTAGGGTGTTTTGGTAAGATTGGGAATTACATGTTAAGGTAACCTCCTCTTTGCCAGTTGTGTGTTTATTGTGCTATTAATCAGTACTTTCAAGTACAAATAAAACTATGAATCATAAACAATCTTAGTAGATATGAATTTGAGTAAACTTTTTTGAAAACAAAGGAAAAAAATCTTAAAGTTGCCAAAAATTTGTTTAGTTAAATAATGTTGGGGAATAGAAAAAAATAAAAAATAACCATTACCTAGTGGATAACATCATAAGTTTTCTGAAATAAAAAGGCATGTTTTAAAAAAAGGCATGTTTATATGACATTTAAAAATGTTACTGGCGGGCTGAGCCCCGGTGGCATAAGTGGTTGAGTGTGGGACTGCGGTCGGCAGGCTTGGTGGTTCAAATCCAACAGTGGCTCTCAGGAGCAGCACTGGGTAGCGCCCACGACCACCAGAGGCAGTGATGCCCACCGCCTTCCCCCCCCCTCCAGCCCCCCCAAAAATGTTACTGGCATATGATTAAATCAGTATCTGCAGTACAGCGTTAAGGTTGAGTAAGTAGGATATAGTTATTTTGCACATACGCTGTAGTGACAAGATGAAGCTCTTAGGATTTTATTTTTTAATAGAAGAGTTTGTAGTTTTTATTTATGATATGATGTAAATTAAGCTTAATCCTTCAATATTTGTCAGTTAAAGATAGCAGATTCTGAAGCCAGGAATTGGGATATTTCAGTAACAGGATAAAGCCTATGAATTAAATAGTTGCTCTCTACAGAAGTAAAGAAAATCTTCTAAAACTGATAGTAGTGGTGATTGTACAATTCTTATTGATGTGTGTGATTGGACTTTTGAACTGTATGATAAGTGGACTGTATACCTATAAAACTTAAAAGAGTTAAGAAAAGGACAGAAAAAAAGTTCAAGGAAGATAGGGTTCAGAAATTTTTTTCTTTCAATTTTGAAGTGTTTGGAGGTTTATCTAAGAATTCTAAAATTAGGACAGTAAATCCCTGTATACCTACACATGTGTTTCTTATCGAGCTGTTCCTAATGGTACCATCTCATTATGTTTTATATTAGATAGTACAGAGTTTAAAACTAAGGCATTAGAAATAGTGTAATACTTGTGAAAGACTTTTTTCAGATTTCACCAGTTTTTTCATTAATACCCATTTTCCATTCCAGTACCCAATCTAAGGTGCTATGCTACATATGATTGTTTTGTCTTCTTGAAACAAAATACCAACTCCCCCGCCCCTGAAATAAATAAAAACCCAATTGCTGTTCAGCTGATTCTGACTCAGTGACCCCATTTATTTCAGAAGAAAGTTCCCTAGGCTTTCCAATGCCTGTAATCTTTTGAAAGTACCGCATATACTCATGTATAAGCTTTCCTTCCTTAATCATTTTACTGGGGGCTCTTACAGCTCTTATCCATCCATCCATCCATCCATCCATCCATCCATCCATCCATCCATCCATCCAGTCAAACACATTTGTAAATATGTTGCCATCATCATTTTCAAAACATTTTCTTCCTACTTGAGCCCTTGGTATCAGCTACTCATTTTTCTTCCTCTCTCCCTTCCCTGCTACTGCTTTCTTTAAAAGTAATAATTTATTTCACCTTGTTTTTGAGAGTATACTCAATGGAACATGCACCAATTTAGCAGTTTGTACATGTATAATTGAGTGTCATTGATTGCATTCTTTAAGTTATCCACCTATTTATTCTTACCCTTCATTTTCTGGTGTCTCACCCCCACTAAAATGCACTGTGTCTCCTAAAATTTCTATATAATCATTTGAGATGTAAACTTGACCCCATGTAAATAGATCTTAAGAGAACATAGTAACTCAGGGCAAAAACTATTTACTGTTTAAGCTAAATGTTTGGTTTTAAGAAGACTTTGGAAACAAACAAAAATGGGTGACTTTGGAATATTTTTGGTTTAAGACTTAATGATTATCTTTCTTCTTTCCAGTCTGACCAGCTGGCTCCAGGATTAGGTTAGTATTAAAGAAGTGATTAAAAAAAAATTAAAATTTATCTTAGGACAAAATTTCCAGGGACTCATCCAGCCTTCATAACCCAAGGAAGTTTGGATTCCTTGCCGATTTAAAATTCTATATCCACCCCCCCTTTGATCAGGATTCTTCTATAGACTTTTTGATCTATCTATATCTATCTATAGGTAAAACAAAATATATTTTAATAGAATCATCTAGTTCTCTAGTCTCATGGGAAAGTAAGCACTTGTACTTGCCGACAGTTAGATATGCTTCTTCCTCTTTGCTCCAGGAAAACAGACCATTTGTACTTTGGATGACCGCTTGAAAGCTTTTTTGTTGTTGTTGCATCACCGCCTGGTAGGTGTAGGAAGCCCAGCCTTTGTTCCTGGAGAGCTGCTGCTGGATTTGAACTGTCAACCCTTTGGGCTGCAGTCCCGCACACAACCACTACACCACCAGGTCTCAGCCCCTACTTGAAAGCTTTTAAGACAAACCTCTGAACAGGGGAAGTAAAACAGAAGGGCTAAACATGATATTAGTGATTTAATTGGGATGGTCCATGGAACTATGACTCTAAACCTTCAAACGAAATACCATGAGATACTTGGCAGCCTAAACTGGTACTTGGTTTTTGTATTTTTTTTTTGCCATTCCACAATTTTTACCAAATTAACTTTTTACAAGTGTACAGCTTATGACAGTAATTACATTAATTGTCTATACAATCATACCCTTCATGTGATTTCTCATCACTGTAATGTGATGTACTTTAGTATCATTTACCGTATAAATTTTTTTAGCGATCTAGGTGGGAGTTTAATGGCATCTTGGTATGATTTTAATTTGTACCTCTGATGACTAATGCTGTTGAGCATCCTCTTATGTTATTGGTGACCAGTTGGTTGTCCTCTGGTGAAATGTCTACTAAAATTTTTGGCATATTTATGATTCAGTTATTTGTTTTTCTCTTGATGGATGTTAAAGATAGGTTCTTCTCAGATATAAGGTTTTGGAAGGCAATTCTTCCAGTTAGCACTTTGGGTCTCATCTCAAGTCTTTTTTGCTTTTTCTGTAAACTCTTAATGAACAAAAGTTTTATTATTTTTTACAAACTTATTCTTTCCCTACTCAACTAAAGTGTTTAATTTTTAGGAAGTTCTATTTTTTATTGTCTTTTGCTGCTTGCCGTTTTATTATTATATTAATGAAATCTGTGTTGTATTGACTATGTTAAGGTACTAAGGATTGTGATGAAATGAAACCTTAAAAAATCATTTTATTGGGACTTTTAACACCTCTTATAACATTCCGTGCATCAGTTGTTTCAAGCCTATTCGTACATATGTTGCCATCATCATTGCAATTGATTCTCCCTTTTTCCCCTCGCCACCCCCACCTGAATCTTCTTTTTATTTTTTTAACCATTTTATTATGGACTTGTACAGCTGTTATCACAATCCATATATCCTGTCAAGCATATTTATACGTTTATTGTCCTCATCATTTTTAAAACATTTCCTTTTTACTTGAGCCACCTGAACCTTCTTGATAAGGCTTTTCAATCCTTGTCCTTAACGCCCACAAAGTGATTGGGTGGGATTAGCAAATAGAGTATGTGTTACCATTTAGAGGGGATTGATCAGTGGCAACTGCCACTCCCCTTATGGATGAGTCATTTCAGAAGTAGGAACGGAGAGAAAGCCCAGGATCATCAAGGAAGAACTATAATGGAGTCCAGGTTAGCTCTTTGGCTAAACTGGCAGAAGTAGACCAGAGGCACCAGAGGCTGCAGCACAGAAATCGAGTTAGAGTAAAGGAGCAAAGCTGAGATCAGAGACAGAGGTCAACCATGAGACAGAACAGAGGAACAGGGCCAAGACAATGAGTCTGTGAGGCCGAGAAGCAGGCTGGCAGAGAGTGTCATAGAGGCAGAGGGGGAGGGAACATTCGACTGAGAAGCTGAGGACTAGAGAGAGAGAAACTAGGTTTCTATTGAGGAGAGTTAGAGACCAACTACTGTATCCTTATTGTTATCTGCTCTTGGCTTGTGGAAACCGATTAACTCGCCTAATAAGCCTCCAAAATGATGAGTATTTATATGTGAGTTTTGTGTGGCCTTTGTCACAAATTATTGAACTCAGGAGAAAAGTAGCTAGTGTTGGGAGGAGCAGTTGGTGTCAGAATAGGTCAGGAATGGTGGAGGTTATAGAGGCATACCTGAACTCTGCTTTGTGGCAGTTAACCTTGGGCAATGTACCTTGTGTAGCTACAGGAGGTCAGATGTGTCATGGCCCTCTTTACCCCATCAGTGCTTTTCCCCAAGATTGTAACAAATTTTGAATAACATTAAGGAGATTGAGAATCCTAAAATATTTGATTGTGTTCATGAGGAACCTGTACAGAAATCAAGGGACAGTTGTTCACACAGAATAAGGGGATATTTCATGGTTAAAAAAATAAGAAATGTGTACATCAGGGTTATATCTTTTGGCTCTGTTTAATGTATATGCTGAGCAAATAATCCAAGACTCTGGATTTTACAAACAGCTTAGCATTCTATTAGAGGAAAGCTCATTAACTACCTTTAATATACTGATGACAATAACTCTGCTCACAAAGTGAAGGATTTGAAACATTTACTGATGAAAGTCAAAGACTAAAACTTCCTGTGTGAGTTATACATCAGCATAAAGCGGCAAAAATCCTCACATATGGCCAGTAAACATCATGATAAATGACAAAAATACTGAAGTTGCAGGCATGTCATAATTATTTTACCTCTGGGTTCTGTTATCTGTTGCAATGGGTATGCAGAATTCACAGATAAAATTCATTTTTCATGGTTTATTAAGGAAGTGAGAACTCAGGGTAGTTGTTTATCTGGACATTTTACAAAGTTCTTTCAAGTCTTCTAATAAATGACCAAAGGAGCACACTACTCTGCTATATATTCTTTGAAGCTCCAGGGGTAACAACCCAGCTGCTTAATTAAATGTCCAGAGCATCCCTTTTCTATAAACCTCAACTCTTTGGCACTTAGCTCCACTTCTGTGGATCAGCAAGCCCAGCTTCCCCAGTTAGGTTCCTGTAGCCACCCCTCTCTGCAGAACAAATTCCAGAACAAAAGCTGCTGCTGCTTCTCAGATTTTATGATGGTCTTTTAGACTCAGTAGTTTCCCTTCATAGGGATCTTGGGTCCAGAGGACAAGCTCCATTTCTGGCTCCTCATGGTAATGAAATCATAGAAGACTCATTGTAAACACAGCAGGATGACATTCCAGGGGATTCTGTTCACAATTGCTCACAGGTGAATCATATCCCCACTCCCCACCCATCCCCCCCTTCATACTAGACCCATGCTGGGAGAGGTTATTTGGTGGTAGCTAGAGACCTTGGTTACAATAGCTATAATAAGGAATTAACTGCCCCTGTAATTGTCAAGGACTTCAATTTACTTGGGTCCACAATCAATAGCCATGGAAACTGTACCAAGAAGTCACTTGTTGTATTGCATTAGACAAGTATATAAAAGGCTTATTTACAGTTCAAATCCAGCAGCAGCTCTCCAGGAGCAAGGCTGGGCTTCCTACTCCCACCAGGGCAGTGAGGCCACACACACACAAAAAGACTTATTTAAAATGTTTAAAATCAAAGATATGATTTTGAAGATTAAGGTATTTGATTTAAGCCATGTTATTTTCAGTCATCTGTTTCGGAAAGCTCAGCAATGAATAAGAGAGAATAAAAACTAATGCCTTTGAAGATGTTTGCAAAGAATATTGACTGCAAGAAGAATTACGTCTGCAAAGAATATGAACTGTAAGAGGAATGAACAAAATTATCTTGGAAATACAGCTAGAATGTGCTTTTGAAGTGAGGTTGATGAGACTGTCCATATACTTTGAATTTGATTCTAGGAGGGACCAGTGTCTGGAGAAGGTAAAGTACAGGGTCAATGAAAAGGAGACCCTTAATGAGGTGGATTGATACAATGGTTACAACTAAGGAGAGTGCAGGACCGGGGACTATCTCCTTCTCTTGTCCACAGGGTTGCCATGAATTGAAACTGACTCAAAGGCATTTAACAAGTCCAGCCTATGTTCAGGGTGAGTGCAATTGTGATGTACCTCCTAGGAGGAGGAATGCCAAAGAATTTATGGCCATATGCTCATCCATCCTATAATTAATATTTCAAGGGAATATTTTGAGATTATGCTAACAGTAAACAGTTTGAAAGAATTATTAGGTCTTTATAGCTACTACTGACAATGTTTATGATTCTCAGTTAATCACAGGGAATGAAGCAAAAGGAACTTTCCTTGATTTTGAGTCTAGATCACTCATTATATTTAAAAGAACAACATTTCTTTTTTTTGGGGGGGGGGCATCACTGCCCTCTGGTGGTCGTGGGCGCTATCCAGTGCTTCTCCTGAGAGCTGCCGCTGGATTTGAACCACCAAGCCCGTGGGCCACACTCCCACACTCAACCACTTATGCCACTGGGGCTCAGCCCTCGAACAATATTTCTTTTTGATTTTTCATTGATGCAGTCTCTTTCTCCACTAATACTTAGTCCTTTGAAAGATGAGTTTAGGCATATAATCTAGAAAGATGAGTTTAGGCATATATTCTAGAAAGATGAGTTTGGGCATATAGTCTAGAAATAGTTTTCAGGAAGCTGAGTTACAAACCCCTGGATTCTATAATCTTCTATTGCCCCAGGACAGCAAACTGCGGCTCGTGAGCTGAATGTGAGTGACTGAAGTAACAATGAAAACATTTGATAATTATTATTTCAGACCACGGTGATTTCATTTGTTTGGGAAAACATATTTAAGGCTCTTGTGTGATTTTAAAGTTAGGAGGGATAGGATTGGCTCTTCTGTCTCAAGAGTTTTCTGACCCTTATCTTAGGGGACATTAATTGTTAGGTTGCTTGTTTTTAGTCTTCTGGAAAAATAATTATAAGTTTAATTCATTCATTTTTCTTCTGATAAACTTGCCTGTGATTTTTATTAAAAAACTGACTCAACACATTATAAATCAGAAAGAAATACAAAAAGCTACAAGTGTGGTGGTGACATCCTATTTGTTTTAACCTACTTGCTACCTTTTTAAACATCAGTTACTGTCTTCCAGGGGGTATTTTAGTCAGTTCTCAGTCAGCCTTCTACAGTCTTTTTAAATGCTGAAGACCTCTTACACTGAACACTGTCATCTTGCCATCCTGATTTTCATTTCTCTAAGATTACAGAATGTGTGGATTATGTTGGACTTTTCTTAGTTGTGCAATAAAGCCCCCAGGAGTGGCTTTACCAGTGATAGTGGCTTTACTGTCATCAGGCTTTGGATCATTGCCACAGGATTTTGTTGGGAATATTACATCTCTGTTCCATGCAGGGAACAATTTAGTTAGGTCCCTATTACATCAAGGTGCAGTGAATCTGAATCAAAAGCAATCTACTCTCTTTCCCAGTGATTTGTAATTTGCTAATTGAGAACATAGTTTCCAGAAACCTGTTGTAAAATAGTTTTATTCCACAACCCCCATCCTTGTTTAATGATTACTAGGTATTTAATTGCAAAGGGTATTTTAAGAAGTTCTGTTCAGGTAATATTTACTTCACAGTTAGGATCTTTTAATTACTACCTTAGAGTAGAAACTTACAGCTCAAGAATTTCTAACTGGAAATTTAAAAATGATTACGTAATTAAATATTGAAATTGAGCTCCAAAATGATTCACTGTTAGCTACTGAAAATGTACATACATAATTCAAAGAAATCAAGTGATTGTTTTAGGAACAGTTGGGATTAACATTGTTTGTTTTGAGAATTTTCTCTCATTTACCTGGACTTAATTTTCCTCTTTACTTTATGAAAATCATCTTTAAGTAAGCACTAATTGCTTGATTTTTATCTTCTAGTGCTCATTGTGCCAGGATATATACAGATAATGTGTTAGGTTAATGAATTTCTTGTAAACAATGAATTTTGAACATCATATAAGTGTAGATGCAGAACTTTGGGATTTAGCAGGGAGTTGTAAGTAGTATTTGAGAAGATGTATGTTTTTTTTTTGTTTTCAATATCAGTTGTACTCAAAAGCATATTTTTTAAAAATTTAAGATACATGAAAACAGTAGCAAATGTCAGCTAAAACTCTAGACTTTTAGAGCTGCTCTATAGTCTCATGTACAAGATTAAGTGATGGAATTTTAGATGGTTGATATTTAACTGTTACTGTAGAATAAGTAGAGAAGAAAGAAAAATGAACTAAGGTATCAATCATTAGATTTTCCAATAAATGTTATTATTAAAAACAGTAAAAGGGACCAGTAATATAAACCTGATAAAGCTATAGTATAGGCAGATAATGCTGATTGAACTACAGAAAGAAAAGGTGTTAGAATGAGGTGGAAAGTCCATCTTTCTGTTCCATGCTGTGACTCTTGGTTCTACTGCTTTCCTTCAGATGTCACAGCTGTCTTCTGGTTCCAGGAGGTTCACTGTGCAGAGTGCTCCAAGCCAGAGGATGCTCTCCACTCCTGACTTTTTTTGTTAATCCTATATCCCCCTTCTGCTTCTCAGAGGGCTCATTTTATAAACAGCAGGTGGCATTCCAGGGAATCTTGCTCACAGTTAATTACAGGTGAATCCTGTCAGCATCTTCCGCCATCTTTATACTAGAATCTTGCAGGGATGGTCATTTAATGGGAGTTAATAGATTTTGGCCAGAAAACCTACATTGAAAAATTCACTGCCCATGCAGTTCTCTTTAGTTAAATACTGTATATATTGTTATCTCTTCTTTTAGAACCTGACATAATGTTGTATCTTCTTCATATGTATCAAATATTACCTATCAGGCATGCCTTGACTTTTATACACATCCTTGGCAGTCCTGAACATACATCCTTAAAGTAGGACAGTAACACAATATGGGAGGATAGGTGTGACATATCTTATTTCTGAGGAGTGATGAGACTTTGTCCTGGCTTAACAGACAATCTGTTTCCAGCCTAAGAGTGTTCAGTGCCCTAGAAAATAAAGTGAAACAAAACAGGAGTGATGCAGGGAAAGACTTCCAAGACAAACTTAAACATATCTTTTCCTTAAAGGCTCTCACTTATTAGACACTGGTGAAAAATTGGAAACCCATGCTTTTTGCCCTTCTATGTATGTTCCATGAATATTACTTTAGATGCATTTGCTCAAAACAAAAAATAAATAACAATTTTAATATTCTAGTCATTCTCTGGGAGTATTGTTCATTGCTTTTGAAAATAATGACACTAATGCAGAAGAAAAAAACATTGTAACTTAATAAAGCTGTACAGTAATATTATTACTTTATAAGATCAGTAAGCAAATAGGCTTTCTTTTAATAACTAAACTTATGAAATGAGATTAAGATCATCCTGGTAATAAAGAGATCCTGATGTATATATTAAATCTATTGAGTAAACCTTTACTAAGTCTGTTTAATGAAGAAAGCAGACAGACCGAGAGACATTAAAAGATCTGACTTTTAGACCATATTGAATGAGAGGTAGCTTGGTTGTACCATGGATTCTATATGTAGGATTGACTTCTAATACGATAAGACAAACAAATCTATCTTGGAAGAATTACAGTCAGACTGCTCCTTAGAAGCAGCAATGGTGAGACTTTGTCTCAAGTACATTGGACATGTTATCAGAAGAGATCAGTCCCTGGAAAAGGACAACCATGCATAGGAAAGAAGAGGGGAAACAAGAGAATAACAGAATAAGACATTCCATGGTCCTGTGCCCCCTCACATTTGTACCTATCCTGAGCCCATTGTGTCCACCCCACTTCTTGAGGGCCTTCCTCTTTTTCGCTGCCCTTCCACTTTTCCAAGCCTGATGTTCTTTTCCAGGCACTGTTCTCTCCTGACAGTGTGTCCAAAGTATATAAGGCAAAGTCTTGCCATCCTTGCTTCTAAGGAGCATTTTGGAATTACTTCTTCCAAGACAGATCAACTCAATGCAACTTGTATTTTGATTTCTTGACTGCTGCTTCCATGAGCCTTAATTTTGGATCCAAGCAACACAAAACCCTTTACAACTGCAGCCTTTTCTCCATTTATCATAATGTTATCTAGTGGTCTAGT
Organism: Nesogale talazaci; assembly: GCA_004026705.1. Lineage (NCBI taxonomy): Eukaryota > Metazoa > Chordata > Mammalia > Afrosoricida > Tenrecidae > Nesogale > Nesogale talazaci. The sequence goes on along the minus strand of PVJH01047718.1, from coordinate 199 downwards.
TGTGAGGATACTGCTCTTCTTTACATTGAACGGTAATCCATACTGAAGACGAATTCTTGATCTTCATCAGCAAGTGGTTCAAGTCTTCTTCACTTTCAGCAAACAAGGTTGTGTCATCAGCATGTCACAGGTTGTTAACGTCTCCTCCAATCCTGATGCCATCATCTTCTTTGTGTACTCTTTTTTTTTTTTTTTTTGG
>PVJH01047717.1:0-11164 GCA_004026705.1 Nesogale talazaci | reverse complement strand
ATGGTGACAACAAGTGTGCAAATGTTGCCTCATGCAATTGACATATGTATGGAACATGATGGGAGTTATATGAACCCCCAATAAAATAATTTATGAAAAAGGAAGATCCTGGTATTCAATAGGTGGCTATCAGAAAGCCAGTTATAATCTTTAGTTTGTAGCACTTCAGAGATCCTATGATAGGTCAGAACCTTTAAAGTTCTTCCTATGGTGATCCTTACTGCCTCTTGGACCAAGAGGATCATGGTAGCTATTGTTCATGGACAAGGTGGCCCATCCTGCTGAGGTTAGATCAAACCTCTTTGATAAGTTGGACCCTGACTGAGGCTGAGGTCTTAAATTCTAGACCAGCAGGGAAAATATCTTTGCAGGGTTTGGGATACCTAGTGCTGGAGTTTGAAGCAAAAGAATCGTAATCTGGTCTACTGCTTCCTCCTGCTTTATGCCCCAGAGAAGTAGTTTTAAATGACTTTTCCCTTTCACGCTCTCATATAGGCATTTTGCTAAGAGTCCATAGTTAAGAATCCAGATACAACAAAACCCTGTGAGGCCTAAAAGTTCTTGTATCTGATTCCACTTTTAAAACTCAGGCAGCTCCACAATTGCCCCTACTCATCCTGAGGATGGTCTTTTCTTTCCTTTTGATAAAACTATTCCTGAGTACACTAGCTGGAGACTTGGTTGCCAAGAACTTTAGAACTTATAGTGTATGGGCAGCGGACTGTTTCTGAAAGGCTGAGATCAGGAAGTCATCTCCATACTGTAGGACTGTGCTCCTCTAGATTAAGGCCAGCTAAGTCCTGACTCAGAGCTTGTCTGAGCAAATGGGGACTGTCTCAGAAGCCCATTGGCAACATGATCTAACAGCTTTGACTGCCCTTGATTTAACTTCTATTCAAAGGCAAAACAGACTTAGCACTCTTCACCCAACAGAATGCAGAAAAAGGCATCCTTTAAGTCTAGGACGCTGTACCACTGTGTGGAGCTAGGAATTTCCCCTAAGAGGATATAGGGGTTTGACACTGCAGGGGATCACTGCTTCAATTGTTATCCTGAGATATTGGACTAGCTGTTAAATCCAGTCTTTCTTTTTTACTGGTATATTTTCTTGTTACAGGGTAGTTAACAGGGACCAAAAATTTATGTTGGGGGAGCTTTCTAATAAAGGGTTTTCATCTTTTGATTGCTTTGGGTTTCAAAGGATACTGTTGCTGATGGAGAAATTGAGTAGGAACTTTTAGGAAAATCTTTACAGGGATAGCATACTTAGCATTACCGGGTACTCCCATGTCCTAAACTTCAGGGACTTTGGCTCATTCCCTTGGTTCCTGTGAGGGAATTTGCAACTCTTCACCATGAAGAGCATTTTGGAACATTGTAGAGTAGGGGTGCTCACTAGTCAATCACAAATATAGTGTAGGTAGATCCCATGGCATTGAAAAAAATGTAAGCCTATCATGAATCCCCTCACCTAATTGCTATACAGTGCAGTCAATCAGATGCAGTCCTAGGTGTCAGACACATGCACAAACAACTGCGCTCAGTGCAGTAAAACTGACAAGCTAAGTTATTGTCTATTTTTCCTCTCTTAAATGTAAAAAAGAGTATTAAAATGACAGGGGTAACAGAATCAATTAAGAAGACAATGATCTATTCATTCCAAATGGGAGATTTTGAAACTAAAAACTGACATTTCATTAAAGTCCAGAGTGCATGAATAGTTCTGGAACTTACTGGCAGAGGGAATGTACTCAAACATGAGAAAATGTGCTACCTCCTTGACTGCATTATTTGGCTCTACTTAGTTATGTGAGTCAGCCTTTTTCCACGTAAAGATCATTAAGTCCAAATACCATTCCATCATAACTGATGATCATTCGAAAGTGGGCTTCAGGCTCACTGTCAGCAACTACTGTCTGGACTGTGCATCCTTACTCATTCCATTCAGTGAATGTCATCAGAGTAAACTCAAGTAATGACTAAAATCGTACATACTTAATTGTGTTGTTTTGTGTTGTTGTGTTTTGCCATATGGACTCATGCGGTTATGCAAGGTACATAAGCGTACATTGCATATATATAGAATTCTCAATGCATTTATGAATAAATGTTATAAAAAATAATGTTTTGCATTTTTGTAGTTGGTAGATCATTTTCACTTGATCATTTTATAAGTAGCTTGCATGCTGAAAAAGCGTGAGCGCCCTTGTGTTACAGAAAGAAAATCACTGAGTTGAGCATTGAGTTAGATAATGGACACTATCAGGAAATAGTTTTATATTTTTAAAGATTTCTATGTTTTTCATCAGTGATAAATCTCATGTATATGTACCAGGGATCCTCAAAGTAGCTTACATTCTTATATATATTTCCATATATATATACATCCTTTGTACATATAGTCAAATAATGTATTCCAAATAATTGAATATGTTTTGATTTTTTATAGTTTTATTTGTATTTTTTTACTTATTCATTCACTTTAACATATATTTGCTCATTGATATCCACAGTCATATCAAATTTATATTTATATCTATGCTTACATTCATGTTTAGGTCATGTGTATTTAGATTTAAATTCATAATTACATTGACACACATATTCATATTCAACTCATTTGTGTTTATAGATGCAATTACATTGCATTAATATTCATGTTTATATTGTATTCATATTAATGTCTGGATTTTCATACATATTCATGTTTGTATTTGTATTCACATTAAGGCCATATTTGAGTCAAAGTAATCTGACAACCACCAATTACTGTTTTCCAGTGCAGTCATAGAGGTCTAGCCTTTTTTCCACTTGAACATTTTTTACAGCATGTGATCTATTCTGTAATGAATGAGTTGAAAAGTTGTAAAGTCTGCTACTTTTGATAGGTAGTGTTTATCTAGAAATATGGCCATGCATTCTAAATTTTCAAAACTACTGTGGTAATCATTCATAGTTTGGGTTCTGTTACAAGATTGGCCTTTTCATTTCTTATTCTTTATATTTTATTTTCCTATTCCTTTTACTTTAATGTTTCCAATAGTTTGTTAAAATTTAATAATATTTTAAAGAATTAACTTCTTATTATTTCCCTGTTGTTTCATTTTTCATTTATTTCTGCTTTTTCTTTAAAATTTAGTGCCTTCTAATGACTGATTTTTTACTTTGCTCTTTTTGTTCTAATTGTCGAAACTCTTATGCTAACATGCTGACTGTTGCTTTCTTTTTTGATACCGCATACATTATTCCTAGCATGTGTTCTTATACTATTTCTGCAGTGTACCAGAGTTTTAGTATGCTTATTTTCATTTTTTGTTCTTTTAAGGAATGTAAAATCTTGATCCTATCATTTCCCAATAATGTGACACAGAGAAGTTTTCATTTTCCATGTTACCTTTTAGTTCTTTATCTTCCTATTGTCCATATGTAATTTCATAAGCTTGTAAGGTAAAATTTTTATTTGTAATATCACAATTTTCTTTTTTTTTTAATTATTTTTTTTATTTTTAAGGCATCACTGCCCTCAGGTGGTGGGAGTAGGAGGCCCAGCCTTTGCTCCTGGGAGCCGGAATTGAACCTCCATCCCAGTGGGCCGCAGTCCCACGCACAACCACTACGCCACCGGGGCTCAGCCCCTATCACAATTTTCTAATGAAGCCTAACATAAGGCCTATTCTGAAGAATGGTACATATGAACTAGAAAAGAATGTACATTGAGGTTTCCCTGTATAGTATGCTTCCTATATGTGTAAGAAGTCAGTACATTGTGTTATTTAGTTCTTCTGTTATGCTAATGATTTATTATCCAGCTGATCTTTTGAGTCATTCTGTGAAACTCAGTGCAGTGTAGATAGCTCTACTACTGTAAAGTTATACATGTCTCTTTTTAAATCTAAAAAAGTTTGAGTAATGTATTTTGAGAGTCTGCTGTTGAGTGCATATATATATATACATATATATATTTCTTGCTCTTGTTTCTTTTATCATATAATCCCTTTATTGTCCTCTATTAAAGATTTGTCCTTGAAGTCTATTTTATCATTAATTTGTATTGCCAGTATTCCATTTAAAAGTGTCATTGGTTAATATTGCTACCCTTGATTTTTATTGCAATCATCTTGATATATATTTACATCTACCTTTGATTTTTAGATTATATTTGTCTTTATATCTCAAATTGTTTCTTGTAAGCATAGATTTATGAATCAAGTTTCCTTATGAATTCTATTTTTCTCTGCCTCTTGAGAGGTGCTTTGAATCAATTTACATTCCATATCATTATTGCTGTGTGTGCAGTTATTGCTCTTATTGGGTTATCTTTCTTATATTTTTACACTTTATGAAGTTATTGATATTTTTCCTCAGTTTTTCTTCCCTAAGTTCATTTTATATGTTTTTTCTTAATTTGTGTATTTTGCACTTGCTATTTTTCTTTTGGATGAGTTTTATAAAAATCATTTCCATTTTCCTTGAGAATCTTATTAATAAATATTTTTGTAAGCAGTAATATTGACATAGAAAATGTTTTTAGGTCATTCTACAGGAAAATGAATAAATGTACATTTGTGAGCATTCATTAGAATATAAAGATTCAAGATGCATCTAAGGGTGTGAAGACAATTTCCACTCAACCTCAGAAGTTTTTGCATTAAATAATTCCAACTTTGACAATATATGGCAATAGTTAGTATCCCAGAGTGTAAACTGAGATCTCATCAGCACATATTACTCTGAAGTCTGCCTTTGGGTAGAGCGTGAATATTAGACATAATTCCTTCCTATGAAAAGAAGTCAAGCTGCAATGCATGAAGTTTCCCAAGACTCTTTGTGCATGGTGTTCCTGAGAGAGGTGGTGACAGGGAGGGGAAACCACAGCTTCTGAGAGGAGAGCATCACTGGTCTCATTCCCTGGCACCTGCTGAAAACATCTCCTAAGGAACATTCTGAGGAATTAGTTAGCCATTTCCTCCACTGCTGACACATTTCCTGTCTTTTGGAATCATGGAGACCCTTCCAATGAGTGTTCTCTTCACTGTGACTTCAGTGAATGATCCTGCCAATGACTTTGCCCCCAGAGTGGTCATTCCAGTTAGACTCTTTCCAGTGTCAGGGCTCTCTCTATTCCTGGAACACGTGTTTCTGCATGAAAGAGAGAGAATGGGCAGCAAGCATAACTTAGGACATGTCACAGATTTATCTCCAGGAGTCCCCACACTTGTTTTCTCAAACATGGAGAACATTAGTAGTTCACGATCACAGTGCACAGGGAACAATGCAGAAAGACGCCTTCAGAGACCGGAGACTGGGCTGTAGAGGGTCACTGAGCTCGGTACATTGGAAATCATGCATTGCTCTCATGAATTTTGGCATTTCTATATTTCAGTAATGGTTTTGAGTAATGGGTGGGGTGAGAATTATCATGGCAACCTGTTTTTCAAGAAAGAAAAATAAAAAGTAATAGAGTCTCTTTAATATTTGTACAGCAAACAGAGAAAGTCGATAGTGAGGAGAAAGTCTAAAGACTAAGACAAAGAAAAACTGTCAATGGAGATGCTGAGAGCTAAGAAAGGAAGCTCTAACTCCATCAGGAAATCCTCCCTGTCACTCATTTGTAGTCTAGGGGTGGATATCTGTGCTCTGGGTCCTGCGAGACCCCTGCTGCCCACTGTCTCCCCTTTAGGGGAGGTTTGTGTCTGGGCTCACACTGACTTCCCCTCACTGTCCTCCTTGCACAGTAATACACGGCCATATCCTCAGCAGTCACGGAGCTCAGCTGCAGGGAGCACTGATTCTTGGATGTTTCAGGGTTGATGACTAGGCTATATTTCAGAGATGGTGCGTACTCTCTGTACCATTGTGATGGTCTGTAGTAAGTCCTTCCCATCCATTCATGGCCACTTCCAGGGCACTGCCTGATCCAATCCCAAGTAGCACTGGGGCTGGAAACAGAGTCCCCAGGGATGATGCAGGTGAGAGTGAGGGTCTGTGAAGGTCGCACCAGTGGAGCACTTGTCTTCTGCAGCTTCACCTTAGCCAGGCCACCTGGAAATATAGAAAATACACATTAAACACCACATCCCTCTGTGAATATGCCGTGTAGGATTCCATCTCCCCCAAACACTGAAACGATGGGAGACACAGTGCCATGAGGAGGAGGAGGAAGGAAGCAGACATGTTGGAGCAAGGTCACCCTGATTCAGCAGTCACTTGAGTCCCCTGGTGGGGAGGCAGCTTTTAAACAGGAAATCATAGGACAGATTTGACTATGAGCGTCATTGCTGGATAAAGTCTGGAGACTGTGAACGTGTCCTGCCACTCCAAAAGGAGATTTCTCGCAGAGTGGCTCCTGCTGCATGTTGGACCGAGGCAGCTTGCAGATGTGTTGGCTGTTGAAAATCAAACCATAGATTGCTTCTCATCTTGCCAGATGGAAGTGTTTGTTACCTTAAATTAATCAGAGTCATGGTGTGTCTGTATTCTTTGATATGAACACATCAAATTTTCATTTAATCATTCTTTCACTTGTTCATGGTGATATCTAATAGCTATTCATACACCAGGAACTCTTCTCCAAAGAAGACAAATCATTGAATTAAGCAAGTAAGCACAATCAAACAAATATTTGCCTCAAAACCCTAACCCCCTCTCATCGAGTCTTTTCTGCCTCATAGAGGCCCTCTGTGGTTGTAATGAACTGCTCTGTAGGCTTTTTGGTAAAGTTTGACAGTATGACATTTTACAAATAAACCCTGTGTCCAATAACCTCCTATATCTGAAAGGGCTAAGGGTAAATGCTTGCTTGAAATCCTTGAGCTTTCATTTAATAACCTGGTATGTAGCCTCAGGGTATCATTCAGCTCCTTATATCTCTTCCCTAAGGGGTCTAATATATTACAGGGCATTATTACGTCATATTGGTGATTAAGGGGTCCATGAAAATAACCATGGATTGGAGTGTTCAATCACATCATATGCAAGTGAATGTTGGACAATTAGTAAGGAAGAGTGAAGAATAGCTTGATGAACTTTGAATGATGATGGCTCTGGAGAAGACTTTGAAAATAACATGGGGTACTGTAAAAATGAATTGATCTTAGAGGAAGGACAGCCACAGGATTTCCTCTAAGCAAGGATGGTGCTGCTTCACTCACACACTGACCATGCCCTCAGGAGAGAGCAGCACCTAGAAAAAGACACCAAGTTTAGTAATGTTGAGGTTCAGTGAAAAAGAGGAAGCTCATCGGGGTGTGCATTGATACAATAGGGGTAGCAGTGAGATCAAACCTAACAAGCATGATAGTCACATTCTGTTGTATTGTACACAGGGTTATTATCAATTGGAACAGATTAAAATGTACTGATAATAAATAAAAATATGTCAAATTTGACAACTGTATTCCTCACAGACCCTGGTAGAATGACAATAAGTTTTACTTCAGAATATTGTTAAGAATATACATTAACGATGTTGTTTATTTTTCATCAACAATGATCACAAGTAAATTTTATTATCATTTTGATAATTTCTGAAAAGTTTTGTTAAGAAATTGATTGGTAATGGATTCAATGGTAATTAAAACTTAAAGTTGAGACTTTAGGAAATATTTTCACCCTAATAACTAGTAAAACAATATGCTTATAACCTTTGGATCTAGTTGTCTTAGTATAGTTCAAATTTTGTGTCCACTCTTTACTTAGTTTTTCATTTGGGAATGCAGTGATATATTATTAGGATCATAAAGGATTTATGTTTATTTACTCCATTGCAGATTCATTTTTTTCCTTGTTACATAGCAAATTTATTGGATTCAGTGACTATTTACCATTATTTATACCAAACCGCCAGTTCCCTGCCATTGAGTGGATTCTGAGTCACACAATCCTACAGGGTGGAAGACCACGGGCCCTGTGGGTTTCAGACTGTGCTGCTTTATGACCTGCCGAGTGTGCAGTTAGCAGCCCAACATGAAACCCACTGTGTCACTATGATTCCCTGTTCAATTATAGTTCTGTATTATTGACCTCTTACATTTTCCCTTGATTTTGTGTTATCCTTATAGGTTTTGCACTAATTAGAAAGGGCACATTTATTGAATTTCAAATCATTTTAATCCCTCTAAATAAAATAAAAATAATATACCGTAAATTTGCTAATTTAGACAGACATTGACTTCCAGAATTACTTTCCATTTTCTGCCCCTCACTCCATTAGCGATGTTGGTAGGTACTGTGGAGTCAGTGCTTTCTCATGGTGACTCTGTGTAAACATATCAATCACAGTGATCCCCAGGTCCTGCACCATCCTCACACCTCTCCCCTGTCTGAGATCCTGTGAGCAGCCCCTGACTCTTTCCCTGAGGAGGAGTTCCGCTGGCTGCTGACACTCCAGGGCCACAGGACAGTCTTCCCCAGGAACTTGTTTCCCTGATGACATGCTCAGACTAGGGGAAAATATCGTCACCTCCACTTCTAACCAGCATTCTGAGATATTAATTTCAAATATTCTGCTCTTATAACACTCTTGCCATTTTAGGGGGATCAAATACATCCTTCCAATGAGCGCTCCCTTCCATGAATGATCTCAGAAAGAAGTCCTCCAGTCATTTCAGGTCATTCCATTTGACCTTTTCTCATGTGTCAGGGGTCTTCCTATGCTGTGAACACTCATTTCAGCATAAATGGAGACAGTGGGTAACCTCATTACAGACATGACACAGCGTTAGCACCAGAAGGCACAACAATTGTTTTCTGAGCCAGAGCTCCTCAGCCCATCACTCCTCACGCTGTCAAGGAAGCAATGCAGACAGGCAGCTCAGAGGACCTGACCCTGTGCTGTTAGATCAACGCACCATTTGAGCTCAGGATATTTATAACCATGAGCTGCACCCATGAGTCTGAACATGCCTGTTTTCCCTTTCAATATCCACAGCTTTCCAGTGACAAGTAGGATGAGAATGTCTATGGTGATCCATTTGTCAGGAGAGAAATGTATATAATAAAAAAGATAATACTGTGTCATGGTAGTTTGTATCTTTCTACTTCAGAGAATTTTAGTTGGTCCTTTCAACCTGCATTGTGAAGGAGAAAAATTAGACAGAAAAAAATGAAAACTCCCCGGGGTTGCTGAGAGCTCACAGAGGAAGCCTTAATTCCCGTAGGACAGCCTGTCACTCATCTGGGCCTGTCGAGGGCTGGGTGTCTGTGCTCAGTGGGTCTTGGGCACCCCCTGCTCCCCATTGGGAGGTTTGTGTCTGGGTTCACACTGACTTCCCCTCCCTGTGCTACTTGCACAGTAATACAAGGCCGTGTCCTCAGCATTCAAGGAATTCAGCTTTCTAGGAACAAGGCTGGGCCTCCTACTCCCACCAGGGAGCAGTGATTCCCACAAAAAAAAAAACAGACAAAATACATGATTCTTATTACCCAAGGTCATAAAATCCATGAAGAACAGAAGAAACCATAAGAATTTTTAGGAGAATATCACCCATCTCACCCACAACATATAAATGTGTAAATGTACAAGCATATGACCCTAAACAGGTAGTTATGGTCACATGTGGTGAACTACTGCAGTGGAAGGGGAATCAGATAAGGGCTAAAAGGATAAAGAGAGGGAGAGAGAAGTTGTATCATAGAAGTAGGTCAGATATTTCACTTGTGTCCATAATTGTGCCTGAGGGAGAAGCATGGATGCTTGCAAGACCACATCCTAGAAATAGATTCAACATTCCCCCTCAGAAGGCTCCAAAGTCAGAAGCTTAGATTCAGCACTCCTCCTTTTAGCAAATCCCAATCCCCACACAAACAGTCATCAAATATAACAACCCCTGGGATGTACATGAGGGCGCTGAAATGTCAGGTGAAGGTGTTTTTGGGAAGTGGGATGGGACAAGGGGAATTGTATGCTGAGTCCAAAGCCAAGAGCGGCAGAGAGAGATTCACAGAACTGAATCTCTGATGTCATTCTCTCCTCTGATCTTGGCGTTGCCATTTGAAATCCTTGGACCATGTGCCGAACCACAAGGCCTGGGCATAGAAGTCATCTGTCTGTCCCATATCAGGTTGTCTCAACTTTAATTTCAAGGGAATAGTGCAATTCCTTTAATAATACCATTGTAGGAGACTCTATTAAATTGGGTTAACCCTGAGAATTTGTTGAATGGCAAGAGTTAAACAGTCTTTCACATTTCCTGGTAAGTGACTTAATGTCCCCATCTGGGTTGAGTATCCACTAAAGAGGTGCCATTTCTTTTAAAATGTACACATAAGCAAGTGATAAGCAGTGATAAGCAACTGAATTAAAGAGTCATGCCAGAACATGGCCTAGGATATACTACTAAATGATCACATAAGCTAAAACAGAGGTCTGGGTTTGTTCTTGTGGTTTTTGCTGATAGTGGTGCCATACAATATTTGCCCTTCTGAGATGGACCACTCTCACTCAGTATAAAGATCTGTAGGTGTCCTCGGCCTTCAGGTTGTTCATCTGCAGCTGTAACGTGTCCTTCACATTGTCTCTAGAGATGGAGAATCGGCCTTTCACAGAGTCTGTGTAGTGTATAGTTCGAACGGAACCACTAATGCCTGCGACCCACTGCAGGCCCTTCCCTGGAACTTGCGGACCCAGTGCTTCCAGGAGCTGCTGAAGGTGAATCCAGACGCTGCACAGGAGAGTCTCAGAGACTCCTGACTTTCTCCAGACTCTAGCAGCTGCACCACACACCGGACACCTACAAAGACAGAGACACCACGATTAGACAACACACATCCAAACAAATACACTCACAGTTATGTACACACAACAGGTCAACAATGATTGCCAGTTAAAATTGCCAAAATGAAAACCAAGGTCAGTGCTACATTCATGGTGTGTCCGGTGGGCTAGTTCGTGGGCACAAATGGAAACAGCAGAGACCCCAGAGACTGGGGCTGTCCTCTGAGATCTCCCACATCAGGGGCTGTGACCAGTTTATCAGCTGCCTTTGCATGTCGCCTGATACCTAGAAGCAGATGAGTGGAGGATATGGACAAGAGTTCTCCATCAGACTCAGAGAAACAGAAACCCTCTTCAGGGAAAATAGAGCCCTTACACAAGTTCTTTATCAAGCATTGCTTTAATTGTTATATATTATCACTTTAGAAAAGTAATTTTCAGTTTATACAT
>PVJH01047716.1:0-11171 GCA_004026705.1 Nesogale talazaci | reverse complement strand
CAGTGTGAGCCTGTGTAAGGCAGCCTGCCTGGCTCTCAGGAGCCCCTGCTCCTGCAAAGCCGCCTGTCTGCCCCTCTGCGGGGGGCGGGGCTGCCAGGGCACTTCCCGGCCCCGTGACGCCCCGCTGCAGAGGGCTGCCTTCCCTGCTCACCCTCACTGGCGTTTCAAGGCCTCCTGGTTCTGGGCAGGCCAGCCCGCGTCACCTGCGCCTCTCAGGTTATTCATGACGTCGCTGTCCCCCGTTTGTTTGTAATGGACTTGTTAGTCACGAAAGAATCCACGCTCCAAACCGAGATGCAGAGAACCTAGTCAGATGAAGCGGCTGGCAGGGCCACACACACACCCCCCCCCCGCCCCCAGCCACGAGCAGGGGTCTCCCAGAGCCTGAAGGACAGTGAGCCTCGGTCACCTCGCTTACGCTGGACCCAACCAGGGACTTAGTCAGTTGACCTCCGTCTTCACCCAACCTGAATTTGTTCTAGCTGGAAGCTTCTCTGACTTGTTCCATGACAAAACTTTCTTCCTTGGCTTTCTAAATATTGATGGTCGAATATATATATATTTTTTTACTTACTCTTGATATTTTTATTTGATATTATGATTGCATTTGTACCTCTTTGTTTCGTTTTTGGTTTTCAATCGTGGGTCTCCCAGTTTGTGACGCGCAGGAAGGGGTGGAGGCAGAGACATATTAACTGGAGCGAGGGTTTCTAGTGGAGGTCGGGGATGGGGGGGAGATGAGGAGGGGAGGGGGACGGGATTTCGGGAATCAACAGTGAAATCGGGAACGCTGTAACAGATTGTGATTACACAACTCAGTTTAACTATGAAGAAAAAGAAGGAAAATGTTCAAAGGTTGATGGTCGTCATGATGGTACAATTCTTGTAGATATGATTGCTCTGCAGAATCATTGGATGGGTGGGCTTTGTGCCAATAAAACTGTTAAGAACCAGTACAAGTCCACTTCGGGTTACTTTGCCCCCTTCCATAGACACTCAGACCAGTAATGTGGCCTGAGAGGTAAGGGCTCAGGGGAGGCTTTAAGCCTGTGAGTATGCACCCCTGTTGTGTGTGTGTGTGTGTGTGTGTGTGTGTAAGAACAAAAACGTATTTGCTCTTCTGGTTTTTAAATAAAAATCTATTGTTTGGAGTTGTGCGGCCCACCTCATCAAATCACATCGGCAATGATATCGCTTCAAAGCATCCATCATGTGGGATATTTTTTCCATCTCCTGCTCCCCTTCCTTGCCTCCATTATCTTCGGTGGTTATGAATCGGGTGGACCCTGTCTCGGTGGTGCCAGGAGCCCTGGTGGCACAGTGGGGCATGTGCTGGGCTGCAGCCCACCAGGTCAGCAGCTATAACCCACCATGCACCACCGCCCGCCCCCAGGGAAAGATGAGGCTGTCAACTCCCTTAAAGGTGTGCCGCCTTGGACACCCGACGATACAGCTCTACATTGCCCGTCGGTGCTCTCAAGGGAGTCCACGCGAGGGCGAGGTGTTAGTGGGGCCCTGGGTGGTGTAAAAGGTCAAGAGCTGAGCTTTCAGATGGAAGGCGGGCTGTTGGAACCCACCTGAGAAGCGGCCGGTTCTGAGGCATCGCCAGAGAAAGCGGAGGCAGACTTCACCTGATGATCAAAGTCATGGAAACCTCATGGAGTGGAGGAGAGTGATGAAGACAGTGAAGACTTCTCCCGAAATCTCCCATCAAGAATCGTACACCTTCTGCACGAGCACTGCAAAGTGTTTTTGGAATTCCCATTCTTCTCAAGGCTATCCCTGTTAGGTTCTGCAGAGTTGAATGTCTTGGCATAGTCAACGAAACATCGCCAAACACCTTTCTGGTATTCTCTGCTTTCAGCCAACACCCATCTGACCTCAGCCACGGGGTTCCTTGTGCCAAGTCCTCTTCTGAATCGAACCTGAGCCTCCTTGTCAAGGTACTGCTGCTGCAGTTGTTGGATGATCTTCAGCAAAATGTCACTTGCACGTGATATCAGGATATAGTTTGACAATTTGAACATCCTGTTGGGGCCCTTTTTCTTGTAAGGACTCCTCTGGTAGTTACTTAATCACGCGTCAACTTGAAGATACTAAGAGTGGAGGCGTGGAATCTAGTCTGTCAACCAGGTCATTGCCTGATGTAGCCTGCTTGTAGCCATGGCCTTCTCATGAGGATTCTGGGAATCTCACCTCTCTCTGCTTCACCTTGCTGGGGAGGAGCTACACTCGGAATGCTAGAGGAGCCATCTGGAGCCCCATGCCAGTGCTGAGATGTTTCCACCATCACTGGATCCACAAGGCTTTTCACGCACTAACCTGTGATGCTGCCGTATTCGGTATCATTGCATGTGTTCTATGAGTCTGAAGAGGAATTTGTAGACCGTCATCTGACACGTGGGCTAATATGGACTTGATCTGGACTCAGATTGAATGTTTTCTTAATACGCAGTTACTCTTTGATATAAAGTGCTCTCTTACATATATATATATATATATGTTTGTTTATCTATGTATGTGTGTGTGTGTGTGTCTCTGGATTTGTTTCTCAGGTCTACCCAGACTCACACAATAATAGAGCAGCTAAGATGAAGGGAAGAGAAGATGAAGTTGAAGCGCTACGCAGAACATTCCAGAGGTCAGCTTGAAAAGACTAAGTCAAATTTCATAACGAAATGTGCAAAGTGAGAAAAACCAAAGTTAGAAAACCAAAAAGAAAGTACACTCCGTGTATCTTAAATGGAAAGAACTAAAGAAAATTTTCAGCCCTCAAGTGGCACTGTGGAAAGACCATGGGCAGAAATATTGACTGATGGAAGGGGCATTAAAAGAAGATGGACATAATGCACAGGGTCACCGCACCAAACAGAACGAGTCAACATTCCACATTTCAGGAGGCAGCACATGGGCAAGAAGCAATGGTGGTGAAAGAAGGGGTTCAAGTGACACTGAAAGACACAACCAGGTGACAGGGAAAGATGTAGGATATGGAAAAGGTAATCTGAAACTTACCAAGTGTTTGTGGAGAGAGGGGAAACTGGAGGAAATGGGGAGTTGATATCAGAGGCTCCAGTGTAAGAGAATCCTTTGAAAATGATGATGGCGGTTTCTGTGTAAATGTCCTTGACACATTGGAAGAATGTATGGATTGTGATAACAGATGTTAGAGACCCTAGTAAACATATTTTGAAAAAAACTTAAGTCAAAAAAGAAAGAAAAAGAAAGAACCGAACACCAGATTCCAGGAACTGATGGAACATACGTTACAATATTTCAATACGTTGATGGAAGAACAAGAAGCATTTATTGGTCTATGCCAAGGAATTTAGAAGGCAACTTCTTGGCCAACTGACTGGAAAGCATTCATATTTGTACCCATTCCAAAGAAATTGACCCAATGCCATGTTCAAATTATTGGACAGTACTGTAGAGATCACATGCACGTTAATTTTTGCTGAGGATTTAAGAACTAAAAAATCATAGCTTTGCATGTTCACCTCCCTGATATGATCGCTGACAACAAATGGGTGCATAAGCAAATGTGTTGAAGAAAGCTGATGGTGCCCAGCTATCAAAAGATATAACATCTGAGGTCTTAAAGGCTTGAAAGTAAACAAGCAGCCTTCTAGCTCAGAAGCAACAAAGCCCACATGGAAGAAGGACACCAGCCTGTGTGACCACGAGGTGTTGAAGGCATATGTTGCCAGGCATCAAAGAACTAAAGGTTCTATCGCTATAAAAGATGGGGAGTACAGATTGGGGAACCAAAGTCCATAAATAGGTGAAGCGACATCCCCTTACAGAGGGGTTGTAGGGAGGAGAGGAGCCAGTCAAGGTACAGTGTGGCAACAATGAGGTATGCCACTTTCCTCTAGTTCTCAAATGCTTCCCCCCACCCGCTGTCATGATCCCAATTCTGCCTGACAAATCCAGCTAGACCAGGGGATGTGTACTGGAGCCAGAAACATGGGGAGTTCAGGACATATGATCCCTTCAGGACCAGTGGTGGGTGTAGTGATACCAGGAGGTGGATTGGAAGGGGGGAACCAATGTAGGCATCTACATATGACCTCTCTGGAGAACAGACATCAGGGGAGTAGGTGAAGGGACACATCGGACAGAGTATGATATGAAAAAGTAATAACAAAGGGTGAATTATTAAGGGTTCATGGGGGAGGGGTAAATGGAGGGAGGAGAAATATGGGGAGCTGGTACTGGGGCCCTAAGTGGAGGGAGGACGTTTCAGGGGTGATGATAGCAACAGGTACGCAAATGTGGTCTGCATATGATTGATGTATGTATTGGTCATGATGGGAGTTGTCTGATCCCCCAACAAAATGATTTATTTAAAAAATTGCTGTAGTAGTGCATTCACAGGGACCTAGTGAAGGTTCAGATTGGATTCAGAAGAGGACTTGGAACAAGAACTATATCATTGCTGATGCTAAATGGATTTGGACGGCAGCAAAGAATACCAGAGACGTTTTGCTTGTGTTTTATTGACGATGCCAAGGATCCTACTGTGCATCACAACACACTGTGGGTGTTTTGAGAAGATCGAAGATTCCAGAACACTACATTGTGCTCATTTGGAACTTGAACATGGATCAAGAGGCAGTTGTGCAAACAAATTGAACGGTTGAGAGTCAGGAATGGTGCGTTTCAGGGTTATAGCCTTTCACTATACTTAGCCAATCTGTATCCTGAGAAATTCATCAGAGAAGCTGTCTTCTGTGAACAAGGATGTGTCATCAGATTATTCAGAGCCTTCGATAGGCAGATGACACAACCTTGCTTGCTGAAAATGAGGAGGACTTGATGTATTGGCAGATGAAGATCAAGGGTTGTAGTCAATAGTCTGAGTTGCAACTCGGAGTGGTAGCAGACTATCTATCCACATGCAAGGAAATCCAGTCCATGCAACTGTAACAGACAGCCATGAAGGGCCCTATCTGACCTCCAGCTTCCCTATTGCCATGAGGCAGGGATCAAACAAGCCCCCACAGTCCATCCTGCTGGATCTATTCTGACACCAACTGTTTCACCCACACCACTCTCCATCTCTGCTGGGTTCGAGGACTCATGGGAATGGTCACACAGAACTCACAGACTTGCTCACAACTGAGGAGGGTCATTAGGGAGTTTAACAGGTCACAGCAAGCCAGGATCAGCGAGCACTAAGGATACAGTCACTGGGGTCCTCCGTCAGGAACCAATCTCTGTCTGGGTCTCAGCTCCTCAGCCACATGGTCGCAAGTCTCTCTGTGGTTCTTAGTCTCTATGGTCCCTCGGTCTGTCCTCCATGAGTCAGGGAGTGAGTTTGCTTGTTAATCTGCCTCGCAGTCCAGTCTCAAGCCACTGAGGAGAAGGTGCCCCAAAGACTCCTTGCTCCACTGAGTCTCTGAACCAGAATCCAAGGGTATTGGTCTTGGCAGTGTCTGTTAATTTGGACAGAGACCTTGAATGTGTTTTTTCAAGGTCCTGGAGGTCCTCTTCTCTCTGCTAGTCTTTCAAAGAATGTCCCATCCTTATAGAAGAGTGGTCCTGAAATTGACCAATCCCCAGTATTATTGGTGTATACACACCCTATTTGCACACCTCTCCTCCCTTCCAATTCTGTGGCGGCAGATATGGAAACTTGGGTAGAATAAATATATTACAAAATCCCACTCCACCACAATCTTTATTCAAATGCACCAACCAGTAAAGCTCTCACAAACACACTGCCCGACAGTTGATGTTGACGCCTCCCAAGCCCAGACGGCAGGACAGAACCGCTGCCGGTGAGTTTCTGAGACCAGCTCTGCACAGGAGTAGAAAGCCGTGTCTTTGTGTTGCGGGACGGCTGCTGGTTTCAACCTTGAACTTAGCGGCCACCTCCCAACCACCACCCCTGCAGCGCTCCTTCCTCTAAAACGATTGATGAGGAAAGGCGTTGATTTGGACGAACATCCTCGGTCTGAAATTGATCGAACAGGCGCACAGGATGCTGATTGATGATGATGCGTGATTGGATTACAAAATGAACAGTAGCAGGAAAATATGGCCTTGAAGTAGAAATACTGTTTGCAGACATACACCTGTTCACCATTCCCCTGCAGCTTGCCAAGAAAGGTCTGAACATCGTCCTCATCAGTCGGAACATGAACAAGTTGGAGAAGGAGGCAAAGGAGATTGGTGAGACCCAGGGCATAGTTTTGGGCAGCAGTGGGGGTGGGTGGGCCAGATCTGGGCTGTAATGGAGCTGGAGCCAGTGTCCTGTAGAGACAATGATTGGGGACAAGGACTGGGTAGGGTCAAGGACCGCAGCAAGGGTGGGACCTGACTCGTGCTTAGGGTCCAATTTGCTCCCTCTCCCCCTTCCCAGAGCGGCTTCATGGTACCGACACACGTGTCATCCAGGCTGACTTCACCGGGGGTCTGGAGATCTATAGGGCCATTGAGAAAGGGCTGAAGGGCCTGGAGATTGGAGTACTGGGTATGTCCTGTGGCTTGGGTGGGGCAGGGGCAGAGGGGAAGCCAGTCCTCAACCACCCCTAAGCTCAGCTGGACTCAGGGTCCTCTTGTGACCACATTTCCTGGACTGCTGGAGTGACATAAACCATGTGTTTCTTCTGGTCCAGTGAACAACGTGGGCATGCGTTACTCTATACCTGGGAAACTGCTGGACTGTGAGAATCCAGCCCAGGTGAGTGACACCTGTCCCTGGCTCCCCAGAAGCACCTGAGCCTCCGACTCCTACTGCCCTCTGATGGAACACGGGCGCCATGCCCTGGCCTTTTTAGGCTCTGAGCTCTCTACCGCCACCTGCAGGAAGGTTGTTGTAGAAGCTGCAAGTCTGATGCCCTCGGCGTGACTGACCACCCTCTTCTGCAGTGCCTAACCAGACCACCGTTGGGCCCCCTCTTACCCTTTTCATTCTTATCTTTTTTAGTTGCAGTAAAAATATGAGTATATTGGGCTGAGCCCTGGTGGCGTAGTGGTTGTGTGCATGACTGCAGCCCACAGAGTTGACAGTTCAAATCCAGCAGCAGCTCTCCAGGAGCAAGACTGGGCTTCCTACTCCCACCAGGGCAGTGATCACACACACACACACACACACACACGAAAAAAAAATATGAGTCTACACAACAAAGACCTCACCCCACTCAGCAGGCATTGTCCACAGGTTGAGTTCAGGGACAGTGACCACTTTCATGCTCTAGGAATGCGTTCCCAAGACATTCCACTCCTGGTCATATTCCCTCCACACCCACTGATGCATCTGCCCCTCCAGATTCCAGCAATATAAAAGTATGTGTGAATAGCGAGGCCTGGTGGCACGTTGGGGGAGACATGGGACTGCTAGCCATCAGTTCAGTGGTTCGAACCTACCAGCAGCTCTGCAGGGGAAAATGAGGCTGTGTGCTCCCATAAAGATGTACAGCCTCAGAACCCTTCCCCGAGGGCGCTATGAAGCAGAATAGATGCATGGGTACGAGTGAGAATTGACTGGAGGACAGAGATGTGGTTTATCTGCATAGGAAGAGCAGTGCTGGCCATTTAAGGTATACTGATTCACATGTATACATTTTTATTCAGAAGAGATTTTTTTTCCTAGTTGAATCCATATCTTTGTGGGTATGTGCATATGTATGAGCTTTCATGGATGCATAGGTCACCCAAAACAAATCAACCTCCTGCCATCGTGTCTATTTCAACTCATAGGGCCCTGACACCAGGTTTCTGAGCCTGATGATCTGGATGGGACCTGACAGCCTCATCTCTCTTCCTCAGAGCAGCGGGTGTCTTTGAACCACCAACTTTGCAGCTAGCAGTTCAATCCTTATGCAATAGGGTCACCAGGGTGCATGCTGATATGTATTCAAATATGATCACTATATTTTTTTAGGCATCACTGCCCTCTGGTGGTGGGAGTAGGAGGCCCAGCCTTTGCTCCTGTGGAGCTGCAATTGAACCTCCATCCCAGTGGGCCGCAGTCCCACACACAACCACTATGCCACTGGAGCTCAGCCTGATCACTGTATTTTTCGGACCATAAGACACTTTCGGGTAGCGCCCATGACCACCAGAGGCAGTGATGCGCCCCCCTCCAAAAAAAAAAAAAAAGACACACTTTGGCCCCACAATGTGAGGGTGGGAGGGAGAGGATGTATCTTCTGATCCGAAGGTGTGGTACTCCAGAACATTTTAGTATACTGGTATTATTTGGTTCAGAATATTTTCTCTTGTTTTCCTGCTCTAAACACTGGATATGGGGGGTGCGGGGAAGACTAGGGAAACTGGGAGTGGTCTAAATGAAATTGAATGTATAAAGACCGGTATAAAGCCATGGATGACCTCAATGGACAGGTTTGTGTCACTTTGAATTATACACTGCTTTTCTGGGCTACTCCAGGAAAGACAAATTGAAGTGGAATAACATAACGCTCACTGGCAAGAAAAGAACATTTCTGGAGCAATATATATCTCAATATAGCCTGATTTTCAACCAAAAAAATAAAAACCTGGATTTGGTTTGTGGGCTTTTTGGGGGGGAGCATCATTGCCTTCTGGTGGAAGGTGGGAGGCCCAGCCTTGCTTCTGGAGAGCTGCTGTTGAATTTGAACCGCCAGCCCTGTGGGCCACTACGCCACCGGGGTTCATCCCCTCTGGATGTGTCTTATGTCAGGTGTGTCCTATGGTCTGAAAAATACAGTCATTTTGAAATGGGCTTACACACAGAAAGGGTAAGAGTAAAGGTCCACTGGGGATTCCATAGAACATATTATCACATTTTTTTAACTTCCTCTGGTGGTCGGGGGAGCTACCCAGCCTTGCTGCTGCTGGATTTGAACCGCCAAGCCCGTGGGCCGCAGTCCCGCACTCAACCCCTATGCCACCCGGGGCTACTTTTAAGGAATTAAACCTTATTGTCATCAAGTTGATTCTAAGTCATTGCAGTCCCACAGAACAGAGTAGAACTCCTGCTGTGGGTTTCCTGGACGTCAGTCTTTACCAAAGCCACAAGCCTCCTCTTTCTCCCGTGGAGGGATTTCAAACCACTGACCTTGCAACTAGCGGCTTAATTCTCTACCCACTATGCCACAGGACTCCTTCTGCTGAGAACTGGTTTCCCTCCCATGTAAGCTGACATCCCCCGGGGAGAGAGCCCTGTTCAGAAGGAGAGTGTGAACTATTACACAGTTGGGAGAACGGTGGCGGGACACCCGGAGTAGAAATTGCTGAAACCAAGGATGTGCTATTGTGTCTGTTCTCAACAAGGACGACACAATCGGAATGTCCAGGTGACAGCACTAAGTTAGGACATCCGGAAAGGGGGTCTCCCAGGGAGGGAGGGATTGAGTGAAAGTCTCACCTCCTCCCCCCAGAGGCTCTCGGATACTGTGAACTGCAACGTGATGTCCGTGGTCCAGGTGAGACCCGGCGGGCCGGGACGGGTGGGGCTGACACCACCCTGAGCACCCTGGGTGGCTTCCAGAACACCCTGTCCTAGAGGGGTGGGGAAGGACCTTCTGGGAGGGAGCAGGGTGAGGGGATTGGAAGGGGGAAGACACGCCCTCCCCCTCTTTTCCTCAGATGACCAGAATCGTCCTGCCCCAAATGGTCTCCAGGTAGGAGCTGGCCGCTTCCTCTGGCGACATCCAGACTGTTTCCATTCTCCAGCTGCCCCACCCGCGTCTCCACCCAGAGTGGGGGTGGGGAAAGCCCCCATCCCCTGCCCTCTGCCTGAGTGTCAGTCCTCCCCAGACAATGCTCTCTCCTCCAGGCACACAGGGATCATCATCAATGTCTCTTCTATAACTGAAAGCCACCCGTGGCCATTCCTTGCTGTCTATCCAGCCACAAAGGTACGCAGACCCCACACACACCAGCACAGGCCTGGGCTGTCCACACCCGCATGCCCCCAGGAGCACCTCCCTAAAGCACCTTCTGATGGAAGACAGGTGTCTCCTGAATCTGGAGTTGTTCGTCGAATCAAAATCACACCGTCCTGGGGTCCATCCTGACTCCCAGTGCCCTTCCAGGACAGAGTAGGAGCGCCCTGGAGGCTTCCCAGAAGAAATCCCCTGGGATCAGGATTTATCTTTCTCTCCTGGAGCAGCTGGAGCTTTCAAAGGGCAGGCCTTGAGAAGAACAGCCCAGCAAGTCATCCAGCATTGGGCAGATGTCTCAGGCACAGTCTTAGGGGTAGGACGTCCCCAGAGAAACAGGCTGGGGGTCAAAAGAAGGCACAGCCTGCCACCAGCAAACCCCTGGGATCCAAGAAACCAAAGACAGGCCGGGCTGAGAAGGACGTCAGCCTGTGGGAGCGGGGAGGGGTCACAACCAGGAGATGTTCTGGTGTCCTGGTGACAGGATCCTAGGGCTTCCGTATCTTCCTGGTGCTCTGGATCAGAGCGCGGTGCTCTGGAGGGCGGTGGGTGGTGGGTAGGCTTGACATTCTGGGACCCTCCCTCTCTCTTCCTCCGCAGACCTTTGTACAGAGATTCTCTGCCGCAGTGGCCACTGAATACCTCTCTGAAGGGGTCACCATACAGGTGGGGGCAGGGGCAGGGGCGGGGCCACCAGTGGGTGGGGGGGCTGGAGGGGCGTGGTCTCTCAGGAGACAGGAATGGGGGTCTTAGGGGTAGAAGCTCAGAGACCCTAGTGGAAGGGCAGCCAGGGGGTGGGATGCTTGGAGAGTGGGGAGGAGGGAGATCAGCAGGGCAGGGAAGGACCTTTTCTTTACCTCCCTCCTTCCTGAAGACGGTCAGCCCAGGCACGGTTTCCACAAACTTGACCCACAACGTCAAAACCGGATGGCTGGTGAAGGGTCCCCAAGACTGGGCTCAGCAGGCGGTGCACACCCTCGGCCGCTCCTCCCACACCTCTGGGTGCCTCACCCACGCGGTGCAGGTGCGTCCCTGGGCTGCAGGGGTAGGGCCGCGTGTTCTGCGCTAAGTCCTCTGGCTCCCAGGACGGGAGACAAGCCCCACACCCTGGGGTGGGGAGAGAGAGGGAGCAGGGTGGGGGCCCAAGAGGGGAGAGCGGGGGACACTGATCCCTGGTGCTTCTCTTTCCTAGAGCTTCCTGATAGGTCTCCTGCCCTCCTGGTGTGTTTGCAGTCGCTGGACAGTCAAGATTTTGTCTATCGTATTTAAGAGACGCCCTAAGAACCAAAGTGC
>PVJH01047715.1:0-11164 GCA_004026705.1 Nesogale talazaci | reverse complement strand
TTTGATGGGAGTTAAAGAGATTTTGGAAGAAGCGTCATATTAAGAAATTTCACTCCACCACAGACTATAATGATAATCTGGTTGCAGACTATTTTGAATATCATCCCCTTGTAAATATTACATGTGGTGCAATGAAATAATTAATATGGCTCCTCTAGCTATTAGGTTCAGCTCTCACTGATTTTAACCCTATTGTAGAAGAGGAAATGATTCCTGAGACTGTAACTCAAAAAAAGTCCTTCTATTGGGAGCTCTAAGAGATATTATAGCAATTCAGAATTCCATTATATCAAGCATAATTGTACAATTACTGCCACCATCATTTTCAAAACAGTTTCATTCTTCTTGAACTCTTTGATATCAGCTCCACTTTATCCCCCCGTACCCTCCAGGAACACTTATTATTATTATACATATTATCTATTTTGACATATCTTTAAAAAATAATTTTATAGGGTGCTTTTACAGCTTTTATAACATTCCGTACATCCATTGTATCAACATTCATTGTATCAAGCATATCTGTACATATGTTGCCATCATCATTTTCTAAACATTTATTTTGTATTTGAGCCCTTGGTATCAGCTCTTCTTTTTTCTTCTCACTCCCCCACTCCCAACCTCATGACTTCTTGATGATATATTATAAATTATTATTGATTTCATATCCTACACTGACTGCTGTCTCCTTTCACCCACATTCCTGTTGTTCAATCCCCTCCTGTGTGTTATGCATTGTGATAGGTAGGCTTGTTATGCCAACATGGCCAAAGAAGATAGGCAGGTTTATTGTGCCAACATGAACACATGTAAGATCAATTGAAGGGTGGAGATATAAATGGTTTGGCGATACCCACCCTTTCTCTCTTGCTCTTGAATCTTCAGACCAGCCGGCTGCCTTCTTTGCCCTGTGCCTCCATCTGCAAGTGATACTACCCGTGGGATACTGTGTTAGTCCTGGTAGACTAGAGGAACAAATTCAAGGACATGCATATCGATATAAGGGAAGGGTTTATATACAAAAGGAATGGGACATGGAGAAAGTACCCCAGTCCAGTCCAGTTCAAAGTCATAAGTCTGAGATTAACCCATATGCCCGAAATCAGTCTATAAAGTCTTCTTCCGACTTATGAAGTCACAGATCAGTGGGTGCAGAATCCTGGTGCTGGCAGGGCACCTCGCCTCCAGGGCTCAGGGTCCATCAACAGCAGAAGCAACTCATCTCTGGCAGAGGTCTCCATGTGGCCGCCCCAGCTTCAGAGGTCTGGCTCCATTAGGGCAAAGCTGTGTGGTCTCTCCGCCAGCTCCTCCAGCTTCTTGAACCCTGCCAGCTTGTCATGTCCGTGATTAATCATCTCTCTAACTCCCAACAACTGGGGAAGATAGCTTCTCATCTTCATGAGGGAAATATCGCGAGATTTCCCAGAAGTCTCAGGAGAAAACCATGCCCACATAGAGCCTCATTGACTACTCAATGGCTATCTTCAGATTAACAGTCTAGACTCCACCCCTAGATTTCAATCATAAATTAACATAAGCACATGACTGCCACAGATACCTAATCCGTGGACTGTGTTGCTGTGAGTTGACATTCCTTTAAGCCCTGCTTTGCCAGGCTACTAGAATATACATCTCTTGAGCTGGGACTGTCAGACTCTATCATTTGGCTGACTGTTGGTGACCTGTCTTGCTGTTTGCTGCTTGTGGCCAGATAGACTGAATTGGTCTACAGAGGACTTCTCAGCAGCCCTCAAGACTCGAAAGACTGCCAGTGTACTAGCTGTCTCCTCCAAATGAGTTTCACCAAACCATTTGTACTGCTTTATAGATTAATTAACTGTTTATTTCCCATGCTAGATATCTATCTATATAAATATAGAGAATTATTAATGCTTTGGTTTTGCTTCTCCAGAGAACCCTAATACATGCATCAATCATAGGGAATTTTGCCGTACTTTATACCATCAAGTGTATCCATTTATGTACAATTCTGTTATTCACTCCCCTCCAGTAAGGTTATACAGTCATCTTAGCTATAGTTTCTCCCTTCTGCCCTTTCCCTACTCTTCCCATAAACTCAGGAATCATTACTACCATTACTATTTCTGAAGGATTTATCTATCTTGGATTTTTTAATTATACAAATGACCATACACAGATTTCACAAGATTCATTAGATGAAATTAAGTCCATAGTAGTAAGGAGAGAAAATACTAAAGAATTGGAAGGTATTTATGTGCTTTATCATTGCTATGCTGCACCCTCGATGTATCATCCCTTTTATGTTGCCCTTCTGTGAGGAACAGTCTAATAAGTGGGTTTGGGGGTCTCCACTTTGAAACTGTAATTCTTTACAGAAGTAGAAAGCCTCATCTTTTGCTTACAAGCAGCAGGAGGTTTCGAACTGTTTAGCAACCCAGCATGTAACCCCTTGTGGAAGTCATGTGCTTATTTTAATTTTATGATTGAAATGTAAGGTGGAGTCTAGCCTGTTAATCTGGAGATAGCCATTGAGTGCCAATGAGGTCTCTGTGTGGGCATGGCTTTCTCCTGATATGTGTGGGAAATCTCGCGATATTTCCCTCATGAAGAAGAGAAGCTATCTTCCCAAGTTGTTGGGAGTTAGTCTGAGAGATGATGAATCACGGACAAGACAAGATGGCAGCGTCCAAGAAACTGGAAGAGCCGGCAGAGAGACCACACAGCTTTGCCCTGATGGAGCCAGACCTCTGAAGCTGGGGCAGCATATGGAGACCTCTTCAGCTATTGATGAACACTGAGCCCTGGAAGTGAGGAGCCATGGGGAGAACCCTGCCAGTGCCAGGACTCTGCACCCACTGACCTGTGACTTCGTGAATTGGAAGAAGACCTTATAGACTGATTGCCAGCATATGGGTCAATATGGGACTTAGGATTTTGTACTGGACTGGATTGGGATGCTTTCTTAATGTCCTATTTCTCTTATATATATAAACCTTTTCCTTATATCTATGTGCATGTCTATGAAATTTGTTCCTCTAGTCTACCTGGACTAACACATTATGGTACCTTAGGAGTGGGGTACTAGAGGAACAAATAAAAAAGATGGAAAGTAGATGTATGTTTGACTTGTATGGCTCATGGTATTGTTACTGCTTTGGCTAGCCAAAAGTCAGATAAGTCCTTGCAGTTTACTGAGCTATTTTCTGGAAACAATGTGGGAAGTTAAATTACTTTGTTTGGATGCTGTCTTTGTCTATTCTTTTATAAAATGGGGATTCTGCTCAAGGACAATGGTTAAGTAGGTCAGAATGCCTGGCCCAAAGCA
The DNA here is from genome assembly GCA_004026705.1 of Nesogale talazaci. Classification (NCBI taxonomy): domain Eukaryota; kingdom Metazoa; phylum Chordata; class Mammalia; order Afrosoricida; family Tenrecidae; genus Nesogale; species Nesogale talazaci. The sequence continues at coordinate 7,857 of PVJH01047715.1, read as the reverse complement.
GGGATCTGTTTTGATGCCTTCAGAGACCTAATTCCATGTTTTTGTGTAAACAGTAGCTTAGATAAAAATATAGATAAGCTTAATAAGTATTGACTGTTTTAAGAATTAAGTTTGATTTCTGACCATGCTGTTTATACTGATTTTTTATGCCTGTTATTGTAAATATAAGGACGCATAGAAATGTTTATTGGGAAGTATGGAAAGAGTTTGCAAATCCAGTTACCTCAAGCCTAAACCCTCTATAGGATTTAAGACTTATCATCAAAGACATCTCTAAAGAGATTAACCCTACCTTGAGCTTAAATGGGGTTAAGTCACACCTGGAAAGACTTCTCTGAAGAAAGTAGCCCCATGCAGTCTTTCGGAGTACTCAGGATACTTGTAGTCTGAGAGAAGGTCAGACTGACCGATAAAGAAGGACAGAGTCTATTTCCTTGGAAAATCCTGACTAGTGATTATCTTCAGAAGTGAAGGAATCTGGAACCATGAAGATAACTCCTCTCTGGGACTGAATGTTAAGGGGAACCTGTGGCAGGCTGAAATGCTTGTTAGGTGACCACCCAGATTTACTGCTTGTTGGTGAAAGCAGGAGAAATGTGGCAATAGAGAGCCCGGTTGACTTTGGCCACTGACACCCATGGACTTGGTTCACAGGAAATAGAGAAGACGAGAACAGGTTGACTAGTCTGAAGTTCATGACCTAGCATGAGAGAGCTAGGCATGTTGAGAATTTATGATGGGACCTTGGTCTAAAAAGAAGGGGACAAATGGCTACCATGGTGAGGCTAAGGAAAACAACCCACATCAAGTTGACCAGAACCCGACCAGAGAAAGAGAAGCATTTTGAGTCTGTGAACTGATGCATGTCGCTGCTGACTTTATGGATGGCCTGCCCCGATGTGACTTTACTAATGGATTCACACTTCACAAGTTTCCAACTGGAATGAAGATTCTTCACTTTGAAAGATATGATTGTTTTCTCAGAGCACTGGGTTGGCAATATAGAAATTAGATACCCAAAATGGGGGAATAAAGGCATGAGGTGATTGGCTTGCAAACTCTTATAGGTGGTGGAATATATATTCATAGGATTATCGGATCAAGGTGTAAATATTTTGTAACTATAGCTGTAAGGCACAGGATATCTTTTGTTTACTTATAGAATGTTATTCTTAAATGATGGTGACACATGTTGAATTGCATGCATTTTAATTTTACCCTGTTAGGTACAGATATGATTTTATTGTTTATTTGAAGGTTACATATGGTTACAGAGTTATGTGAAAGTATAAAATTAACAAGGGGAAGTCTGTGACAGTTATGTGCTTATGTTAATTTTATGATTGAAATGTAGGGATGGAGTCTAGCCTGTTAATCTGGAGATAGCCATTGAGTAGCCAATGAGGCCTCTGTGTGGGCATGGCTTTCTCCTGATATGTCTGGGAAATCTTGCGATATTTCCCTGGTGAAGAGGAGAAGCTATCTTCCCGAGTTGTTGGGAGTTAGTCTGAGAGATGATGAATCACAGACAAGACAAGATGGCAGCATACGAGAAAATGGAGGAGCCATCTGAGAGACCACACAACTTTGCCCTGATGGAACCAGACCTCTGAAGCTGGGGCAGCTACATGGAGAGCTCAGCCATTGATGTGTTGCTTTTGCTGCTGATGAACTCTGAGCCCTGGAAGTGAGGAGCCATGGGGAGACCCCTGCCAGCGCCGGGATTCTGCACCCACTGACCTGTGATTTTGTGAGTCAGAAGGAGATGTAATAGACTGATAGCGAGCATATGGGTTAATATGGGACTTATGACTTTGTACTGGACTGGATTGGGATGCTTTCTTAATATCCTATTTTCATATATATATATATATATATATATATATATATATATACCTTTTCCTTATATCTATATGCGTGTCTATGAAATTTGTTCCTCTAGTCTACCCAGACTAACACACCCCTTATGCCAAGAGGGATCCTCTTCTAGCTATGCTCTTCTCTTTTGTGGAGTCCTATAAATCCTAGTTTATAAGCCTGTGGTGGGTTCTATTTTCTAGTGCACTGTGTACTATGTTAATGAACCAGGGTTAGATGAACTGTTTTCTGAATTGATGCCTTACTTCAGAATGGAACTCCAATCGCTACCCTTAGCTTCTTTGAAGATATAGACTGTATACAGTATAGGAACATTTTGGTAGAATTTGCTCTCTTTCTGGATTCTGCACTTTTGACTCCTCTTCATCTGGCCTCTGGGTCTTGACACTTGAATCAGAAGCCTCATCATTGATCTGATTCCAAGCTTCTTCCACCTTGTGAGCTAGTGAATGACCTACTCATTTGAGTTCCTCAGTTCGCATGCCCACATGACTCAAGAGAACCCATCACGCTCGCTAACCTTTGATTTTTTGTTTTGTTTTTTTGTTTTTTGTTTTGTTTTTGTGGGCATCACTGCCTCTGGTGGTCGTGGGAGCTACCCAGTGCTGCTGCTGGATTTGAACCGCCAAGGCAGTGGGCCACAGTCCTGCACTCAACCACTTACGCCACCGGGGCTCAGCCCCACGCTAACCTTTGAGGTTTGCCAGCTTCCACAATGACATGAGCCATTTTCTAGATGGTTTGTGAGTTCTGTGAGGTGTTGCAGTGAATTACAGAACTCCAGGAGGAAAGTACTGAGGGCAGGACGAGTAGTTCATGCTAGAAGTGACAAGATGGTAGAGAGTTGGAAAAAGTTGGCAGTGGGGACATCTTTCATTTCTGCTTCATAGGAGCCAGCTTTATGACAATCCTTCTAAAAGAAATTATCCATGTATTACCACATCAATCTCTCTTGATTAAAGTACTCACAGATGACACATACTCCTCCAGCAAGCTTTTATAGGAGTCAAATGGAGGTGTTTTTGGCACACACCTGGCATCCCACCCATACTGTTCAGTCCATATGGTTGGGCATGATTTGACCTCGTCTCCATAATCAAACTTCTGCACTTGCTTTTTGATTGTCAAGATAATTGTTATAAAATTTGTATTTGGAAGTGTACAGTATCTTTAATCTTCTATTTTTGTCTTTACCCGGAGATCTAAACTAAATTGGCTAAATAGCATTTATTTACTTTGAACATAATTATTTAATTATTATTTGACTTTGGACATCCCAAGCAGTACTGGCAAAGAGCTAATCGACCTGTGTACCCAGTCTCCTGGGTAAGACTTATCAGATGGTTTTCAGTCATGTAGTACCCACACTTTGGGCGAATTTTATCTACTGAATTAATGTCATGAGCATGCAATAGATTCCCTGTCAATGTTTCAGGTTCTGTTTTTTTTTTTTTCCCTAAGAGAAATTACTGACTTTGTATTTAGGTATTTTGGAAGACAAAGTGAGTACCACAAGAAAAGCATGGTAATAAGCACCGATTGAGCAGTATTAAATTTAAGTGAAATTACATGAATTTGGATGGTGGCTATGATTGCAAGTGTTCTCATTTCTTGAATGAAGTCCAGTTTTGATTTCAAACCCAATTTGGGGCAAGTAATAGAAAAGCAGAAAATCTTCAATGTTATCGTCAAAGTTGAACTGATTTACATTAAAAACCAAAAAAGGATTTTATGGTATGCTGATGTAAATTACCATGTTTCCTTATCAAAGAAAATAATTTTAGTCAAAGGAATTAGGTTCTTTAAACAAATAAGTTCACTATACTATCCTTTATCTTACTTAGTGAAATTTAACTTTTTAGTCTAGAATTTTAAGAATTTCTCTGGGTCATCACATAAAATACACAAGTTACCTGTAACCTTGCAATGCTTAGAATTATAAATGTGTATATTCTTAAGTTGATACTGAATAAATCACTTCTTGTTTTTGACTCAATGTTTCCTTTTTATAGCAAGTATTTTATAAAGTCTCTTAGTGTGTAAGATATAACTTTACAATCATTGTTAAAATATTTAGTATCTTAATTAAACTATAATGGAAAAATGAAAGCAATTAAATGTAGAATATGCAAGGGGGTACCCAAAAGGAATTCAGAATTGTACTGGGTGGAGCAGAGCTTATGAAGTATGCTTTTTTTTTCTAAATCACTATAATTTTACTTTTCAGGAAGCAAAAATCATGCTAACCTCCAATAACCCAAAACTGCTATCCCAAGACCCTAGTTCTAATATGCTTCACTTTTCCCACCCCTTCATCTACTTACTTCTTAAACATTAACTATGTTTAAATCAACAGGCCTTCAAAATGCTACAGGATTTACTTTAGATCAAAGTCACTAGTAAAAAAAAATATATATATCTTATACTTGGGAAAAAAACTACTAATGATATGAGATTGGCATTTGTGATATATGTAAATTACAACATGACCAGTGTCTGTGGCTCTAAGGATTTTTAATACATAGTTAAAGAATCACAAATATATTAACATGTGTGGCAATTCAACCTTTCTTCAGTTCATAATCCATATTCACTCAAACCATGGCCTGAAGCTCAGGCATTTCCCCTGTCCACCTGAAGAAGAGGTGATTTTTAGATATCTCAAGATTTATCAAAAACAACAAGGTCCAGGACAATCTGGTGTGGCAGGCATGTACTCGGGTATCAATTTCATGATTGTGAGTCTATGGATGGAGTCTAGCCTGTCAATCTGGAGATAGTTAATGAGACCTCTGTATGGGTATGACTTTCTCTTGAGAATTATAAGTCTCGTAGTATTTCCCAATTAGAGGAAAGAGACTTGACTCAGTCTCTTGGAGTCGGTTTACCAACAAGACAAGATGGTGGCATGATGATAGATCCTGAGTCCCGGAACCTGGAGGAGAAGCCACATGGGCTTGCCCTGATGGAAGCAGACCTCTGGGGCCAGAGATGCCACAGAGAGACCCCTGCCAGCACTTAGATGCTTCTACTGCCAATGGATACACAAGACTTTGCACCCACTGGTCTGTGATTGTCCTGGTGTGATTGCACATGCTCCGTGAGTCGGAAGGAGACTTTTAGATTGGTATCGGACATATGGGTAATATCGGACTTATGATCTGAGACTGGACTGGGTTGGGATATTTTATGTTCCATTCCTCTTGTATATAAACCTTTTCCTTATATTCATATACGTGTTTATGAGTTTGTTTCTCTAGTCTACCTGGATTAACACATCTGGTGTGGGTGTTTGTTTCCCCCCCACTACACACCACAAAAATTTTGCTTTGTTCTCCCTACAGAAATCCATTTCATTTACAAGCATAGTCAAATGACACAGTTAACATATTTAGCTAATCAAGCCTTGGGAGCAAATCCTAGAACACTACATGTCTAGAACACAGCAGTGCTTGGGCACTCTGTAGCCACTGCCCCATGGTCACGCCTTTCACTCCTTCAAGCCATGAGTGGTGAAGTCCGCACACAGGAGGGGTACTGGCCGGTGCTGCTGGCATTCGTTGGTCGTGTGAGTGGCATGGCTGTGCTGTCAGTGCTGATGGGCTGCACATTGTCAGCAAGGTTATGCGCATGCTCCAGGAACAGGTCCTTCAATACGCTCAATTCCTTAGTCAGCAGTTTAATTTTTCCATCTCTTCTTTGAGCGGGCTCACTCTCTATAGGGTAATCTGGGCCTTCTGCTTGCTTTTCCGTCGGCTTTTTTACAGCCATGTTGTTCCTCTAGCAGCGCTGGCGGTAATGGTCGCTGGGGCCATCCATGGTGAACTCTTTCTTCTCTGCTTCCTGGGAGCCACCCCTTTGCAGCCTCCTCCAGGGCCAGCGGGCACCAGCTGTGGAACCTGTTGCAAGCCACTGGCATGGACCTGAGGATGAGTAACGCTTACTCCATTCACTCCGGTGGTGCTGTTTGACTGCAAAATCTTGCTCATTTGGGCGCATTCCCTAGGCAGCACAGGTGAAAACGGGCACAAGGTGACCAGCAGTTTCCAGGTGCACCTGCGCCTCCAGCCGGTTGTGCCCCTCACCCTCACCCACCTGAGTAGATGGCCTCCACTCTGAGCGGCCCTGTATAGCCCTACCCTACCCAAGCCTAGCAGCCAGTGAGTCAGCGAGGAGGAGCACACTGGCCTCTGGCTTCCCCTCCGAAGTATGCATTTTTTTCACTAGGCGTGTGTCAAGCAACTTGTTCTGAATTAGTGCACCCAGTGGCATCACTTGGGAAGGTTCTCTGTGGTCACAGTGATTTTGTTTTTGTTCTTGTAAAAGCAGTTTCACTCAAGCCTTGTTGTTGTTTTTTGCTTTTTTTTTTTTGTTATGACCAATTTATGAGAACAGCATGCGACAGTGAAATTTTGTTTCCTGATCATAGAAAATTGCCATACAAATGCTTGTGATGTTGAACACAGCTTACTGAGACAGTGCTATGGGAAAAGCTCAAGTATATGAATGGTTTTCTCATTTCAAAAAAAGGTGAAATGTTGATTGATGACAAACTCCTTCTGGACATTCATCAAATTCCCAAGTTGACAAAAATGCTAACTCATAGTGCATTTGAAATTTGTTCCACCAGGTCAGACTGTTATCAAGCTTTCTATTTAGAAGTTCTGAAAAAATCATGTCACAGTGTGTGACAAAAAAGGTCTGATTTGTGGCAGACAGGGGACTGATTTTTATTATCACGACAATGCACCTGCTCATGCAGCCATCTCAGTGCATCAGTTTCTAACAAAAAAGCAGCATGCCTCTCCTGCCCCATGCACCTTTCCTGTCTCACTCCATACAATGAAGTAGAAGTGGTGAAGAAAAAAATGTCATCAGCCATCCAAACAGATGAAAAATATTTCCAAGAATGGAATAAGAGATTTGACAAATGTATTGTGTGTACTGGAGAATACTTTGAAGGTGATAAGTTTGTTTTAAAAAAAAATACATAGCTTTGATAAAATATTCTGGTCTATTTTGGTTACCCCCTCATATGTAGTATAATATGTGGCTGGGTATATAAACCAAAACATACATTGGCTAACTTAATGACACTATCAATGTGTACTGGTTATGCATTCGGCTGCTAACTGCAAGTTCAGAAGTTTGAAACCACTAGCCAGTTCCACAGGTTAGGATGATGCTTTCTACCAATGAAGATTTGCAGGCTTGGAGACTCACAGCGACAGTTCTGACCTGCCTTATAGGTCGCTATGGGTCAGGATTGACTTGATAGCAGACGAAATGACCCCGCAGGGGGTGATTGATAATGTTCTCTAATATAAAATGACAATGATGCCTCTAAGGTGAAATATATATATATATATATATATATATATATATATATGAATCATAGATGCAGGGATGGATTTGGGCTTACACCTATTTTTAGCGCCAATCTAGATGCAACTAGTTCTTATGACATGGTGCTCTTTAATGCTCACTGTCATGAAGACATCGCTTAAATATGGATGCTATAGAAAAAATCTGTGAAGAAACTAGATAGTGCCCAGCTATCAAAAAAGAATAGCATCTTTTGTCTTAAAGGCTTGTTTTCAAATAGGCAGCCTTCTAAGGAATGTGTCAACTAAGACCACCTGGAAGAAGCACACTAGCCTGTGTGATCCAGCGTCTGTAAATAATGCAATATAAATCATATACTCCAAATCTAAAGGAGGGAATGACAACAGAGATTAAATTGTGAATAGATGGTTTACAGAAGGCTATGAAAGACAGATGACCAAAATTTATTTTGAGCGTCTACAGAAGGAGTAAGTCTCCAGTGAATTCCCCTCAGTCATAGTTGAGGGGTGTAAATAGCTCTGCTTTCAGACAGAGAACAAAGTTGATTTTGGCAGATGTAGTTAAACTAAATTTATCCTATCATTTGATTTCCCTTCTGACCTATTGTAAAGCTGTTTCAGTTAAAAAAAAAAA
>PVJH01047714.1:0-11153 GCA_004026705.1 Nesogale talazaci | reverse complement strand
GCCCAGACCACAGAGGAACTAAGTAAAAGGGAGGGAGGGTGGGAGCTAGGAAGGCAGGGAGGGAGGGAAGGAGGGAGAGAGAGAGAGAGAGAGAGAGAGGGAGAAAGAGAGAGAGAGAACTGCAAACACATCCCCTCACTAACCCACCACAGGGCTACAGGCACTGGAGACACAGTGCTGGTATTATGCCCTGTTTGACAGTATCACCACCCCCACCCCCACCCCTCGCCCCCCAATACCTAAGCAAAACAAGAAGGAAGCACAACAGAATTAGAGAAAAAAACAACAACAGCAACAAAGTACCGGAGGAATACCTAAAATAGACCTTGGTGTCAGTCTATTTTCTGTCATGTCCTCTGCAGGGCATGAAACGTCACCAGATCAGATTGGATAACATTCAAATAAACCTGGAACTATTTTATAGGTTTTTTTATTTCACTTTTTTCATTTTTTTTTCTTTTTCTCATGTCTAGCTATAGAGGGTAGGCAAGATAACCAATCCCAAGAAGAAAGCAACAGGTCGATGGCTCTAGAGAGACATGGGAGAGGAGGAGATGGGAGAAAGGGAGAGGGAATAATAAGATATCTAAAATTGATGGTGAGGAGGGTGTAGAATGCCTGATATCATGTGATCAAGTGCAATATAGCCAAGAGAAAGAACAGAGTCAAATGAAGTTTGACCAAGATAATGAGACAGGAAGATAGCAAAAAGAAATATAAGAAAGAACTAGGATGCAAAAGACATTTATAGAGTTATAAACATAGGCATGCACACATGTCAATACATTAATATATAACTTCTATGTACATATATTAAATGCTAAGTATTAAGTTAGCAGATGGGCATTGGGTCTTGACTCAAGTACTCCCTCAATGTAAAAACACCTTGTTCTATTAACCTGGCATCCTGTGATATCCACTTTCCTGGCGTGATCACTGAACACAAAATGGGTGCATAAGCAAATGTGGTGAAGAAAGCTGATGGTGCTTGACTATTAAAATATTTGGTGTCTGGGGTCTTAAAGGCAAGGAGTTAAACAAGCGGTCATCTGTCAGGGAAGCAACAAAGACCACATGGAAGAAGCACACCAACCTGTGTGATCATAAGGTGTTCATGAGATATAGTATCAGGCATCAGAAGACCTTGAACAAACAAGTATACTGATGCAGATAATGGGGGAAGTTGTGGAGATCCAAAGCCCATGTGTGGACAATTGGACATTACCTCATGGAAGGGTCACAAGGGAAGAATGAGACATCCAGTGTGCAGCGTAACACCTATGAAAACACCACATTCCTCTAGGTCTGTAGGAAACCAACACTGAGGGATATATGATGAGGACTATATTCCCTAACTTATTATAGAGGTATTCTGGAAAAGTAGTATTCCCCTGTAGGAAAGCCACTGTTTTGATAAGATAAAGTCTGAGTACGTTATCCTGCTTTGAATATCGTTCCCAAAGATTCTCCCCAAATAGCCACATGCTTTAAAGTGAACACATGTTGATTCTATCTCCCTACAGAAGCAGACATTCTTCAGTCATCTTCTCCCATAATGGTAGTGGCACCCGTCCCCCTTCATCCCTTCCCCCAATACGAGCATCAGGTTTGCTCACCGATGGACTCAGGGAATTTACTGTGGTTACTACCCACCTTGGGACATATGTAACTACTGAATATGCATAATTTATGGCTACCTATAAATGTCCCAAGACAGGAAAGACGCTATCTCTCTACGCAGACCTGGCTGGTTGAGATCACGGCCATTCCAGAGGAGGGCATGTTACCATGAAATGTGTCTGACTCCTTTATTTTATTCTCCCTCCTATCATCTATGACTTTATACATTATAATTTATAATCTTTATATATTCTAATCATACAACTGTGCCTATGAACCCCTAGGTTGTGGGAGGCTGGTTTACTCTGACATAGTTCCTTAATGGTTCCTCTCCCCCACTATCATGACCCCAGTTCAACCTTACAAGTCTGGCTAAGCTGTAGTACGTACACGGAGTATGTACAGAAAAAAGCTTTGAGCTTATGGAACCCAGGACAGATAAACTCCTCAGGAACCATAATGGGACTAGCAATACCACAAGGGTAGGAGGAAGGAAGGTGGAGAATTGGATAAATGGAACTGACTACAATGATTGACATACAGCGCCCCCACCCCCACCTCCACAGGGGGATGAACAACAAGAACATGGGCAAAGGGAGACAGCAGGCGGTGTAAGATATGAAAATAATTTATAATTTGTCAGAGGTCCATGAGAACGCAAGGGTGGAGGAGGAAGGAGATAAAAAGAGGAGCTGATACCAAGAGTTCAAGCAGAAAGAAAATATTTTGAAAATGATGATGGCAGCATATGAACAAATGTGCTTGATACAATTGATGTATGGATCATTATAAGAGCTAAGTCAGTCGATGGACAATGGACCTCCACTCAAGTACTCCTTCAATGAAAGAACACTTTGCTCTATTAAACTGGCATTCCCTGATGCTCGCCTTCCAAATATGATTGATGAAGACAAATATGCGCATAAGCAAATATAATGAAGAAAGCTGGTGGTGCCCAGCTATCAAAAGATATAACATCTGGGGTCTTAAAGGCTTGAAAGTAAACAAGCAGTCATCTAGCTGAGAAGCAACGAAACCCACATGGAAGAAGCACACCAGCCTCTGTGATCACAAGTTTTCTAAGGGATCAGGTATCAGGCATCAAAGAACAAAAAAAATCATATCATTGTCAATGAGGGGGAGTGCAGAGTGGGAACCCAAGACTCATCTATAGGCAACTGAACATTCCCTTACAGAAGGGTCACAGGGAGGAGATGAGCCAGTCAGGGTGTGGTGTAGCAATGATGAACCATACAACTTTCCTCTAGTTCTTAAATGCTTTCCCCACCCTCATTATCATGATCTCAATTCTACCTTCCAAATCTGGCTTCATCAAAGGATATACATTGATAGAGATACAACTGGAAACACAGGGAATGCAGGACAGATGAACCCTTCAGGACCAGTGGTGAGAGTGGTGATACTAGGAGGGTGGAGGGAAGGTGGGGTAGAGAGGGAGAACCAATTACAGAGATTTATATATAACCCTCCCCCCGGGGGAACAGACAACAGAAAAGGGAGACATTGGACATTATAAGATATGACAAGATAATAATTTATACATTATCAAGGGTTCATGAGTGAGGGGGAAGTGGGGGGGGGGAAATGAGCTGATACCAAGGACTCAAGTAGAAAGAAACTTTTAAAAGAATGATGAAGGTAACATATGATGTGTGAAGTGTTTGCCCAAGGAAAACGAATTTTGCAATTCTTAAGAGCATAAAATGCGTTTGTTTGTTGTTTGTTTGTTTGTTTTTGTCCTGCTACTAGGAAGTGACTCGGGTGTTGAAACTTTCCTGTCTTGCTTCATGTCCCAATGGCAAGAAAGACTTGTGACTAGCAGCATTTAGATCAGTCAGCAAAAATGTTTGAACTGAAGAGTGCATTTATTGAGGTGACACTGTGATGCTGAACAGCAAAGTTTCCCAGCTAATCTGAGAGCCTAAAGAGATAGATTTTTAAAAATCATTTTGTTGGAGGCTCATACAACTCCCATCAGAATCCATCCATCCATCCATCCATTGTAAGCAAAGCACATTTATACACTTGTTACCATCATCATTTTCAAAACACTTTCTTTACACTTAAGCCTCTGGTATCAGCTCCTGTGGTTTCCTCTCTCTCCCTGCTTTACCTCCCCCACAAACCCTTGATAATTTATAAAATGTTATTAGTTTGTCATATCCTACACTGCCCGATGTCTTCCTTCACCCACGTTCCTGTTATCTGTATCCCAGACCCTTGTAATCAGTTCCCCGTTTCTACTTCACCTTCCCTCCACCCTCTCGGTATCGCCACTCTTACCTCTAGTCCTGAAGGGATCATCTGTCCTGGATTCCCCATGTTTCTGGTTTCTATCTGTACCAGTGTACAGCCTCTGGTCTAGTTGGATTTGTATGGTAGAATTGGGATCATGATAGTGGGGTGGGGGGAGGAAGCATTTAAGAAAGTTGCATATTTCCTCATTGCTACACTGTACCTTGATGGGCACGTCTCCTCCAGACTGTTCACCCAGCCTATCTTATATAGATAGACTTGCAGAGATAATAATATGTTTAAAAAATACATTGCAAGATGAAAGACAAAAGAAAACAAAAAGACAACAACAACAACAACAACAAAGAACAGTGTCCAGAAAAAAATATATAAATAAGTAAAAAAATAATAATAACAAAAAAAGCCCTGTAAATACCTCAAGATCTGTTCGTTGACCTCCAGGAGAGTCTTCTGGTTGAGTTCACCATGACCCCAAAGCCTATACTTGGCACTCCCTCAGGAACTCCATGCTGCACACCCTGAGTGTTTAGCCTTGGACTGGTGGGGTTAACAGGACATGATCCTGATCCTGCTTCTCCATTGTTGTCCCCAAAGGGCTTTGGGTCAAAGAGGAACCCTGTGTTTCCTAGTGGGGCCATCCTCTGAGCATTGGCTGTTCTGAGTTGGGGTATCGTCTTCAAGATTCGGTGGGCCGCCACTCCACTCTCTCTTCCTCCCCCTTCATTGCTCCTATGTGCTCTGGATAGGTTTTCTATTGCTAACGGCAGACCATCCACCACTGGTTGTCTCTGTTTCAAGTATGTACTCTCCTGCAACCCAGAGTTCATGCTGTGTCCTTGTGCTACCAGAGCCAAGACCAAGGGTCAATCAGCCATAGTGGTAGTGCTGGTGGTGTGTGTGTAATTCCAGCATCCTGACTTACCCCACTCATACCCTTTTACTATCCATGCCTCTTCCATTGATAAGGAAATGTGACTGATCTGCCTTGCCACTTCCTTTGTCCTGGGGAGGGATGGGGGAAGTGTGTCTCCACCTCTCTTTTGTGTTAGCCTCTCTCTCCTTGTCATCCTTCTCCTTGTTCTGTCTGCCTATGTGGCAGGCCTATGTGGCATCTTAGAAAAATGATCCCAGTTGGATAGATGTACAGTCACCTTTAGAGAAAGAATGAGCTTACATAGTAACACAAAGTTTTCTACAAGAAACTAGGATGAAGGAAGGTAGGGGTTCCCAGAGAATAAGACATTGGACAAGAGAGGCACCCCAAAACCGAATTGCCTCAGGACTGTCCCATTAAATATTGTTTTATCAAATTGTTTAATATTCGTTAAAAATAGATAAGCAGCAAGTTAATCAGTCTTCTATTTGTGGCAGGCTCCCCCTTCCCCTTACACCTGTCTTTGTATTTGTGGGTACCCAGCCTGCACTTAAGATAGGATTCAGGCATACTTCGCCATGATGAGTGACCTGGTGGGATCAAGTAACCAGAAATTATATTGACAAAAGAGATGGCTGTGATTTCTGTAAGACAATTTGCATTCATGGAAGAGTCCAGACCACACATGACTGACCAAGTAACTAGCCCCAAGCTGTCAGAAAAAGATGCGTGACTCAGAGGGCAGTGTGTTTATATCACTTAACTGGATCCCTGGCGTGGTCCTGGCCCCAGCCACTCCCATCTGCGTAGTGGGAGCACCAGACAGGATTCAGAAGAGCTATTTCAGTCAGAAGCTCATGGGACCTTGAGTTGCCAACGCAACTGCATTTCATCTCTCCTCTGGATTGCATTACAGAGTCACCTTTTGGTTCTGATGCCTGGGTGATAATACTCAGCAGAAATGACAGCTGCACCTGATGGATTCAGAATAAATCTTCCCCAGGTTTGTTTTTGAGCACATAAAAAAGATTAGGGAAGATTTGGGGAATTACTAACGTATATAAGGGCAAGAGGGTATATCATTCATTCCCTGCCCACTGCACCCCAACCTTTAATTTCAAAGTATTTCAAATATTCAAAAACAGTTGGAAGAATAGTATAATGAATATACATGTCTGTCTATCTATCTATTTATCTATCATCTATCTATCTATCATCTATCTTCTATCCATCCATCCTTGATGGCATGGCGCCTTAAGAGTCAAACTGCTAAATGCAAGGTTGGTAGTTAAAACACACCGGTTGCCTCACAGAAAGCATACAAGACTGCTTCTGTAAAAAGAAACCCTAAGATTTGGTTCCACTCTGTTCTAGGCGGTCAATACAGGCTGGAATCAGCTCAATGGCACAGTGAATTTGGACACACACACACACACACATACACACACACAAACATGGATGGAGAAAGAAGAGTCAAGAAGTTTCAGTAAAATTTTAATTATCTTTATCCTATTTGTCCATGAACTTTTAACGACCACCACTCCATGTGTGTGTGTGTCCCCTGAATCATCGGTGAGATATTAAGACATCTTATCCCTAAATACATTCCAAGCACTTGCCGGCGAATAGTAGCATATAGAGGTTTCCCTGCCCAAACACAATAGAATTAGCACATCCAAGAAATTGAACACTGATACAAGGCTATACAAACTTCCCCAATTGCCTAAAAGTGCTCCTTTGAACTTGCTCGTTTTTCCAATCAGAGATGGCCCACAGCAATCGCTTGCCTTTTTCGTCTGCTGCAATTATAGCAGCCCCTCTCTTGCCTTTTACTCTACAAGTTTCCCTTTGATATTTTTGAAAAATCCAAACAAATTGTCTTGTAGAATTTCCCACAACCTGGATTTGTCTGCACATTTCCTCACAGTGAGATTTGAGTTAAATATTTTGCCAAGCGTACTTCCAAGGCCATCTAGCTTAGTTCACTGCTTCACACCTGGAAGCAAGAACACTTTCATTTGTCTCGTTCCTGCGTTCCTGCGATGTTCAAGTTAGTCATTTGGTTAAGGTGGGGCCAGTCAGAACCTCCATTTTAAAGATGCTCTTTTTCCTTTGTAAATAACGCCTAATTTGTAAGAAAATGCTTGGAGCTCCAGTGAGTATCCTGATATCTTCAAACTACCTTTCACACAAGAGCTTTAGCATGGATTCATTATTCTCCCTTGCATCAATTATTCCATTGCTACCCATTCCACAAGCACTATTTTTCTAAGACTATCTTTATGTTTCCAGTTTCTATCCAGAACTCTTTTCTCAAAAAGGACTTTCCCCTTTTCTTTTATTCCTAAAAAAAAAAAATCTATTTTCTTTCCATCTTTTCATTATAAACTGAGAATTTCCTGGATCCAGCCAATGGCTGAGCACTTTGACAGCTAGTTGGAAGGTTGCTTCTTTGAATCCACTCAGAAACCCATTGGGAGACAGGCCTGGCAATCCATGCCCAAAATATCAGTCCTTTGAAAATTCTACAAAGCTATTGTACTCGGAGCACGTGGGGTTACCATGAGTCAGACTCCACTAAAAAAACAGTAACTAACAGCAGTTGGGATGGATAGTTCCTTTAATTCTTTTTTTTGGGGGGACGGGCATCACTGCCCTCTGGTGGTGGGAGTAGGAGGCCCAGCCTTTGCTCCTGTGGAGCCACTCCATTCCAGTGGGCCACAGTCTCACACACAACCACTACACCACCTGGGCTCAGCTGCTTCTTTAATTCTAATGTGTTATAACTCATTATCATTATTATTATCTTTGATTTGCACACTACCTCACAAATGAGGGCCTTTAAAAAAAGTATGTGGAAAACAGAATGAAAAGATAATGCAATTCACCTAATTCACAATAAAAAGTTGTTTCTAAATGGAAATTTTACAAACTTTCTGCAGCCCATTGAATATCCAGTGGGAACCATGTCAAGTCTGCTACCATATCCTTCCAACAGATGCCTCTTAATCTTTGAACATGTCCTTGTTTTCTGGTTTAACAAAATATTTCAGATTCATCTTGTACTTTGTCCCTTGGCTGCAATTTATCTGTGGACATGGGGTTTTTCTCATTGTACAATGGTATTTAGAAATCAAGATCTAGCTGAGACATATGCTTATTATCTACTGAGATCTCATGGCTTCTGGGTCCTTTTAGTGATTAAAACTAATAATAGACATTTTTGTAAACATGATTTTTTTAAAAATCACTTTATTAGGAGCTCTTATAACAATCCATACATCAATTGTATCCACATTTGTGCACAGGTTGCCATCATCATCTTCAATCTTTTTCTTTGTACTTGAGCCCTTGATATCAGGTCCTCTTTTTTTCCCTTCCAAACCCTTGATAAATTATAAATAATTGGTATCAACATATCTTATACAATTTGCTATCTCTCCTTACCCATGTTTCTGTTGGTCATCCCCCTGGGTTGTGTGTGTTATATGTTGATCATTGAGATTGCTTCCTTCTTTCTCCCCCTTTCCTTTGACCTTCCCTCTAGCCTTATGGTATGGCTAGCTTCTGTAATCATGATTTTAAAGTGATAACTTCCACTTCAAAACTCAGTAACAGTTTTCCCTCATAATTTTCTTATTCTATTTTTGAAATAATTTTCCCATTCTATTTTTTAAAATGTCCCTTTCCACAATGAGAATCTTACTATCCCCAAATATCTACATATTTACTTTCTCCTTAAAAACACATAAAATAATTTCAGAACCCGTGCTTCAATATGAATTAAGGGCGCCGCTACCATAGATGGTTCAAAGTTTCTTTGCACCTTTTTCATGAGAGTGTATCTCCCTATGAGAATGGCGTACGGCAGCATCTGAGCCCCCTCTGCCTACCCCAGAGGAAAGCTCAACACCAAACTTCCACTTCCACTTCCACCAAACCCACTTCCACTGAGTCAACCCTGATGCTTCTTAACTGATGACCTTATGGCTAGCATCTCAGAGCATAAGCACTCTGCATTAGGGTTCCTCTTCTCAGGGAAAAGGAGAATCAAATCCCACATCCTGTGCAAGGATGACACCTATGAAGTGGGATGTCAGACATACTTCCATACCCCCCAGCCTCCTGTCCCAATTCTCATACCGAGCATCCCTCCCATGCCACTAGTTCTCTGGGGGGTCTGATAACCCACTGCAATGGTCACACACAGCTCACAGATCATACTCCCGATGATGACCATCTTGGGGAAGTTTACTGGTTAAAATTCGACCTCAGAAATGTTCAGGAGTTCTCCCATCAGCGTGGCACCTCCTGCAAGCCCTGACAAGTACCCTTCTTTCTGCTCGGGCAAGTCTTACAAAGCGACTCCCTTGCTGACCATAAATGCCCAAAGCCTCAGCTCCAAGGTCCTTGGCTCTAGTCCTGAGTTGTCAAACCTAGCCACCTGCTCACTCTTCAAATGCCTGGTGGTACCCCACTCTGCAAGGGAGCCTTCCACCCAAAGGGACTAAGTCTTCTAATATGATGCAGGGCTGGAGAACCTTTTTTCTGCCCAGGGTTTTCTCGGGCCATACTGGTGAAACATTTAATTAATTCACCCCCTGAAGGGGATTTCTCCTCCAATCAAGAGGCGCAGTCTTAGAACCCCACTGGGCCAGTTCTATTCTGTTCCACCGGGCCGCTATGCGTCAGACTTGACTCTGTGGCATAGAGTGAGGTTTGGGATGCGGTGGCAGGAGCGCCGGTGGCATACTGGTTACCTGTTGGGCAGCGAACTACCAGTGGAGACTTTCTACTCCCGTCAAGGGTGAGTCTCAGAAGCCCCAGGAGGAACACGACTGATGGACAAGATATCAGTACATTTGCACGTGATGGCTGGAACGGCTCCTCCGGAGTGAGGCCTGTTAACTAGTATTGATGGCCCTCCTCTCTGTCTCGGGCTCTCCCTCTGCTGCCGCCGCCTCTTCCCCACACCTCTGCCTTCTTTTGCCATCTCTGGCATCACAGGTGTCTCTGAACTGAGGAGGCAGAACATGCTGGGACCTTGGGGATCAGTGGTGACACCCACTCTCAGTTTGTCTTTCTGAATGGTAGCAAGAGTCTTTGAGATGGCGCATCGCTAAGCCAATAAGATGTCAAGACTGACCAGTCCCCACGTGAGAGCTTCATACCCTCAATTTGCAGGTTTCCATCCAGTCATTTGGTGAGCAGTACGAAGGCTGTGCTTGTATCAGCCTTACCAAGTGAGTCACGCACTAAGTCTATATAGTCAGAGGGCTATTATCACTCCATGAATTCTTTCCTCTTGGTGTGGTTGTGTTTTGTTTTTTTTTAATTTATTTTCTTTTGTGGCATCACTGTCCTGGTAGGAGTAGCAAGTCCAGTCTTGTTCCTGGAGAGCTGCTGCTGGATTTAAACTGTCAACCCTGTGGGCTGCAGTCCTGCAAACTGTCACTAAGCCACCAGGGCTCAGGTGGTGTGGTTATATTTTAATCTACTGCTAGGCTCCCAAGTTTCTGCTCACATGGAACTTGAAGAATTTGCGTTCTTTATGATTTATTTTATTATCTAAATATTGGAGAGTTCAAAAGTCAATGCTATACAAAATTAGACGTTCGACAATGTCACATCTGCCCCACTCCAACTATGTTTGCTTTTTTTTTTTGGTCTTCTGTGAGTGTGTGTTTTTCCCTTAGCGGTGCTGGGGGGGGAACTGGTGGGGTAAATACATGTTTGTCTCTCTGTAGCCTATCTATATGAATGTGCAAAAATAGCTGACAAAGTAAGTGAAAATTTGACTTAGATTAATAAATGAATATGTACATGCATTCTATTTAAGAGGGAAGCAGGAAAATCACAAAATGGCAGGGAGTAATAAAGCACTTAGGAGAGACAAATGTATATGTTTTATGATGATATATACTTGAATGAAAGCAAATATAGATTACTAAAAGTGAAATTAAAATAATGTTTTGAAAATCAGAATATTGTTTTCTCTTCCAAAAGTTTTGTGTCCTCCATGTTTTGGGCTAGGGTTATATCTGAAGCCCTTGTAATTATGTAATACATTTAATCCATAAAATAGTTACAGAGAAAGACTATATTAAGAATTAGTCTAGAAGTCAATCTGAAGTGAAATACACACACGCAGAAAGTTATATTTTAAGTGGATGTTCATTATTTTATCAGTTATTTTTATTATTTTATCATTTATGAGTTTAGTGGGGAAACTTATACTGTGAGTCACTAATACATTATTAATTGTTTTTTACTAAGCTTATTAATTATACATTTTGACTAAGCTTCTACAATAGATATATCTATATTCATGCATACATCTCTGGTAACTAGGCTCTACTTCTGGAAGGCTTTATTTCTGGAA
>PVJH01047713.1:0-11164 GCA_004026705.1 Nesogale talazaci | reverse complement strand
TCTCCCATTTTTCTTCCTCATTTTCTTCATCCTTCATATTCTTGCTTTTCTCAGCCTTGGCAACTTCATTTTTGTCAGGGGAGCCAGCCCCTGTCATATCATTACAGATAAGGTGGACACAATTGTACAGTGATAATAAAGTTCATAGTACAGTCATAGAAATAGAAATAATGGTGTTAAACACGTCTCATGGTAGCATACTCACCTCAGGCCCACTTGATAGTCCATGTGAAGAGAGAGTAGGCAGGAGGAGGAGAAGGCATAGGGTGGGGGAACAGGAAGGCACGGGAGAGGAGTTGGGGGAGGAGAGGCAACTGAGAGAGAGAGCGCCTTTATTTCTCACCAAGACTTATATGTCTTTTGGGGATTTGTAAGTCCCCTAATTATAGGTTAGGGGCATACATCACAGAAAAGGGTTGCACTCTAGGTAATACAGTGATGGGAGGGGGATGATTTAGGGGCACACATATAGGGAATGGAGGGATAGGGTAATATGGGATAAGATGGAAGGACCCCAGACGCATGATGGCAGCCTAACTTTGAATGTCACCAAACAGATTTGACTTGTTCTCTGGCCCTTCAAAGAGACCATAACAGTAGGGTGTGACCCCACCTACCAGGACCCAATTGATGGTTGGAAGCATTCAGGGAGAAGTAATCTATTGTATATAACAACAAGGAGAGGGCTTTACCAGACAGCTGTCTCTGACAGACTGAAAGCATCTTTCACCATGTGTTGGCAAGTAAGTTTTAATGGTTGGTAAAACTTTGAAGGAGACAGAGTTGTGGAAAAGTCTGATATTAATCCCACACCTTTTTGGCATCATCAGGCTTCCCTTTGGCTTAGTACACAGAAGTATCCTGTTGGTCTTTCTCCTTTAGTGTGGCAGTTTTCTTCTCACAAGGCTACTGCTTATCAGCCACTGTGTCATTCCACATCTCTCTCAGCGTCCTCACAACATCATGGAGAACAGGACAGGCCTTCGATTTGGGGGCAAAACTCAGAAAAACGGCTGAAAGAAGCCCCCTGGGTGTATTTGGGGGTCATTGAGTTTCTTTTTGTCTCCCCTTGCAGAGTGATAGAGGTTTCCATTTCTCCTTCATAAAGGGACTGGTCTGCTGCTTGGCACTGTCTTCAAGTTTCCCTTCCTCTTTAGTTCATGTGCTCTTCAGCTCTCAGAGCACTTCTCAGAGAACCCTGAGGAGCTCACAGAGCATCCAGTGCTTCTTGTGTTCCTCCCAGCAAGTTTGCACACACAAAAATGCATCTAAGGACATATTGCCTCTCAGCTTCTTAGGATTGCCTTGGCCCATTCTGAGTCATGCTTATTTCATACTGGAGGCACAGAGTCGCCCAGTGCCCTTAGCTTCGGGGGTTCAACCTCTCTGTGGAGATCACTGCACTGCAACTAGACCCTGGTACTCTTGATAGTCTTTGCCTAAACTGAGTTATTGTGTTTAGAGTTTCAATAAATAATTATGTTTTTTCAAAGTGGATTTCTGTTCTTCACTACTATTTTACTTTCCTGGTTTTATTGTAAACACTTACTACAAGATGAAATTTTGCATGTCCTTCACATTCTCCAATTAAACAGCAAGTTCATTAGTGGTTAAGAGATCCCCATATGCATGTGTCTAAATCCAGCAACTATGACTACTCGGGAAACTATTATCTATTTAATGGTGTAGAACGTGATATAGAACCTGTGTCTAGAAACTGTCAGGATTTTGCAGTTTTTCTCCCTGAAGAGGCTGAGGTCTACTCTTATGACTTCAGTCAATAGGACTGAGTGAAATCCAAGAGGCTATTGTTCCTGGAAAACACGAGGACAGCAGGAAGGATGCTTTGCCAGGTTGCCCTGTCCACAAAGGTGTTTCTTGATTACAGACCACTCCATGGTCAGAGAGATACTCAGAGGAACACTCACTTACTTACTTCTCTCTCCAATTACATGCTTTAGAGCTCAGCTTCCATCTACAGCTTTCACACCACGTACAACAGCCACACCTTCCCACACTCAGTTTATCCAGAAGCAATAGAGTCAGTTAGAATGTTGACTTGTTCTGCCCAGCCCAACAAGAGGTTCAGAAAGCAAAAGTTCATTGCTACCGAGTTAATGCTCATTTATTGCAACCCTATAGGACAGGGAGGAACTGCCCTGTATGAGTTTCCAATTTTATAACTTCTGAGGGAGCAGAAAGCTCCTTTTCTGTCCCATGGAACAACTGGTAGTTTCAAACTGCTGACCTTGCAGACTGAAGCCCAACTCATAACCGCTCTGCCATCAGGACTCCTGCAGAAAGCAAGAGAATAAGAAGCAGTCTGATTCATGCTAAGCCAAAGGAAACGAGATTGTAGTGTCCAGCAACAGAGGCAAGAGCATCTGCTGATACCAAACACATGAGAGGTGTGATGTGCAGTGGCATGCATCACACTGGGTGAAGGTGGGGAATGAGGATTGCAGTGGGTGGCAACAAATAATGGTCTATAAAATGTTTGTATGTTGTTCCATTTTTATATATGAAATATTCATTTCATAAGGCCAACTTGTATGTATCAGCAGACTTCCAAGGCTAAACTCAATGGACATTTCTTTTTGCAAACTTCTAGCACCCTGTCAGTGTAACTATTATACATTGATCCACATGGCCAGCAGTTCAAAACCAGCCATAGCTCTGAGGGAGAAAGACTGGGCTTTCCAGTACCATAAACAATCGCAGTCTCAGAAACCCACAGGGGTCATTATGAGCCAGCACTGACTGAATGGCAGCAAGGTGAGTTTTGGTTAACGTCTCTGTTAGTTTATTGAGTTACATATTGGACTGCTAATCACAAGAGGAGTAAACTGAAACCCCAGTCACTCCATGAGAGAGAGACCAGGCTTTCCACCCCCGTAGAGAATCACAGTCTCAGAAGCACAGACTTCCAGTTCTGTTCTGCCCCACAGTGTGGCTGAGACTTCAGATGGTAAATTAGTGAAGTGCTCCTCTTGCTACATTGAATCATTGGTGTTGCTGGCACACACTACACGCTGTCCTTCTTAGGTGTCATTGAGTCGGCTCCTACTCAAAAGAATCCTATGTCCAACAGAAGAAGCCAGTCCTGGTCAAGCATCAACATAGCAACTATTGCTATGCTTAAGCTCATCGTCTCAGTCACTGTGTCAATTCACCTACTTGGGTTAAGGGTCTTCTTCTCCTACTGCCCCTCTATTTTACCAAGGATGATATTCCTTCCTAAGGACTACTCCCAATTTATAACATGTCCAAAGTGTATGCTATTATGAAATCTTTGCTTACAAGGGGTAGCCTGGATGTACTTCTTCCAAGGCAGATTATTTTTACATTCCATGATAGTTTCACTATTCTTTGTCAGCATTATAATTCCAGCGCATCAATTTTTCTCCAGTCTTCCTTATTAAATGTCCAACTTTTACAGGCATATAAAGTGATTGAAAATACCATGGCATACTTTAGGCTTCAAAGGATAATCTTCTTTTTCAACATTTTAAAGAGGTGCAGCAGATTTACCCAAAGCAATGAGTGGGTGATTTTAGTCACTGCTTTTGTCAAGTTGTCTGGTGTTACAGGTAAGTGACTGCAATTATTTTTGGTCAGTCTCTAATCATTATTTTTTTCAAGAATGAAGCATTAATTAAAAAAGAAAAATCAAAAGTCCTCTGCTCAGTTACTAATAATGTTCTAACTGATAATATTATATTTAAAAGTTGAAAGGCTTCCTGATAAAGTTTTGTTTCTAGTAACCATATAATCTAAAAATATTCCATTTAAGCAATTTGTAACTATATACCACATATTACTCTATGATTAGAATTGGTGGTATACAGTAAAAAGGATTCTATATAGTCTGGTATAGGAGGACGCCTATTGTGGGGGTGGCAGGGTGACACTATTAGTTACCATACTGAGTGACAGCACATCCTAGTGATGTCACTTATAACATCCACATGCAGGAAGGAGACTGTCATGTGATTTTCCCAGAGAGGGCAAAATACTGGTGGGTTCAAACCGCTGATCTCCAGAAGTAGACTGCCATATGATTTTCCCATAGAGGGGATGGTGGGTTCAAACTTCTGATGTCCAGGTTAGAACTCAAGCACCTAAACACATTATCATCTGGGATCTAAACTGTCACTTCCATCAAGTCGCTTCTGACTCACAGTGATCCTATAGGGCAGGGCAGAAATGGCCGTGGGTTTCCGAGATGGTAACGCTCTTTATAGCCTCATCTTCCTACCAGAGCATCTGATGGTTTCAAACTGCTAACCTTCTTCTCAGCAGCCCAATGCTTAACCACTTAAATCAGTGGTTCTCCAACTGTGGGTCATGACCCTTTGAGGGTCAAATGACCCTTTCACAGGGTCACCCAATTCATCACAGTAGCAAAATTACAATTATGAAATAGCAGAAAAATAACTTGATCGCTGGGGGTGGGGGGGAGGGTCACCACACTATGAGGACCTGTATGAAAGGATCACCACGGAATGAGGAAGATTGAGAACCACTGACTTAAACACTGTGCCACCAGAGCTCGGGGGTTAACCAGAGAAAACTCTAGTCACAAAAAATTAACCCCAAAGGGGTTTGTCACGTCAGTAAACATGCATATGTCAATTCCTAGCATCATTCACCAGGAAGACGCAGTGTCCTAGAGTGAGCAAATTCTTCCTGTACAGAAGTCTCAGTCTAAAGAAACAGAGAGAAGAAGAATTGTCATTTGTTTTTCTACCAAAAGTGAAAATCTATAATAATAATCCTGGATAGAATTAAAAGAATTCAAGCAAGATAAGAGTATAAAATGTGCCATGTGATACTATCCCCTCATCTCCCTCAATTGCCATTGCCCAAATTTAGTAACATAAGACGCTTCATGGACACATTTAAAGAGAAATACATGTATCTATAATATATATAACCATATCTTGCACAAATGTTTGTGTTTCATAGTTTTCTGTTGTTAGTAAAAGATATATTAGTTTTGTTTTAATAGACCTGATTCATCCATTTCCTATCAAATTTACAAAATGTTATTCAATATTATCCATGCCTTTCCTATTAAGAAAGGAGCCTTGTTGGCATAATAGTTTATAGGTCAGCAGTTCAAACCCATCCTGGTGAAAAAGGAGGGTTTATGTGCCTACAAAGGTTTATAGCCCTGGAATCCCAAGGGGGAAATTCTACTCTGACATTTGGGATCTCTATGAAGCAGAATAAACTTAATGGCAATTTTTTGGTTCTTATTGATGAGAATCTAGGTTATGCAGTAATGAGTATCTTGGCACATCACTACACATACACCTGTAGGCATAAAACTGTTAGATAAATTCCTGTGACTAACATTTCTCAGTCACAAGAAATTTTGATGTTTTCAAATCATCCATCAATGCCATTTGAAAACATTTCTTCTAACTGCCTGGTATAAAAGCCTCTAATGTTTCCAATATAACAGGGAAAGTGGTGCCTTGTTGTTGTTTCAAGATGGATATATTGAGTCATGAGTAATTTGTGTCACAAAATAACTATTATTTGTGTGTGTGTTTTCTTGTGAATGTTGTTTCATGCTTTATTCATTCTAATGCACAAAACTTTTGGGTTTTAAAGAAAAGTCACCTTCGTCTGGCATGTGGTGGTCAAATATTGTCCTCACCGGTCATGTTTCCTTTGACACAGTAACTTTTTTCCTTTGCAGTAGCAAAGTTTTAATTATTTATATAGTCCAGTTTCAGTTTTTCTCTTTGGGTTTCAGAACTGGAATTTTTGAATAGAAAAATATATTCTTCTAGTGATTTCTGAATTTCTCTTTCATATTTGAATGTTCATATATTTGGCAAACACAAATGTTTAGATACATGGCATTTATAGAAAACTTTAGAAACAATTTAGTATACAAGTGTTTAGAATAGTCTTTCTTCTAAATGGTCCAGATACTTCAAAAGAATTTCTTAAATAGCCTTCATCTCAAAAATTCTAAATACCATCTTTAGAATTATTTATTATATGAACAAGTTCATTGATACCTAGGAGGTGTATCAATCTACTTATTCACTAATGCAAATAATTTTAATGTGACTCCACAATACACTTTGACCTATCAAAATTATGCTCTGCCAAATACTCTTCTGTGTCAGATATTCCAAGAGAGTCCCACAGCTGTTTTTTTTTTACTTGAATTTTTGTCATGCTTAAAAAATATTTTCATCTGCACCAAAACCAACATCAAATGGCCAGCAAGGACATGAAAAAATGCTCTCAGTCACGATCCAGCTGAGAGATGTAAATCAAATTTACTGGCAAGGTCAGTCTATCTTAAAAAAAAAACAAAAACAGAGTAAAACAACTTCTGGAGATGGTGCTGACAGATTGGAGTTCTCATCCATGGCTAAGGGGCCCAAAAGGCTGTACAAATGTAGTGGGAAGTGACAGGACACTATGTAAGGCCACATGAGGAGATTCCTTGCAATCTAGCAGTGCTGGTTATAGATATCCTCAAGAAGGAAGAGGTGCAACATGATCAGATGTATGCACGTCCATGCTGATGGCAGCACTGTTCACAAAAGCAGGAAATGAGAAATAGCCCCAAGGCCCATCAGAAGAAGAATGGATACAGAGACACACGATGGAATAGAATACTTACTCATCCTTACAAACACTGAGTTTAGATTTTTCTTTTTAGTCTGCAGAAAGATTTCATAGTCTACAATAAAATTATGTGATCTGAAAGCTCCGATAAGTGAATAAACTTTACTTTAAATACACCTATTGAAGATTAAAGGACGTGAAATACTCCTGGGGACTTAAAACCAAAACATCTTAGTATAAGAAGCAGCAGAAGATAGTTATCCCAAGGTCATGGATTTGGATGTAAGTGGACTTTGCTTCAAATTTCTGACTTTTGAATTTCCCACTATTTGACCACTTAAGACTACCACGTAATTGATGTTTTCATACTTCCTTTACTCGTGATGACATATCTTAGTCAGGCAGCCAGTTTTACCTTAGTGAATGGATGTGATTGAAATATTTGCCATGCATCTGACACTTTCTTATTGCTCTCTGGAACAATATTCAGGTACTGGAGTTTTCAGAGAAGTGAACATCTCATATAGTTTAGTCTAAAAAGCTTTCTTATATCAGTATATTTTCCTTTTATAAATAGTCCTTTAAAATCTACTCCATTATCTAAGTTAATGATACTGTGATTAGAATTGAAATTGTCCACAGTCAATGCTCGTGGAAAAAGAGTCAAGAGATCCACTGACTCATTGGATGCAGTAAATGTGCTGCACGAGTATTGAACAGAAGGACGTGACTTTGAGGAGGAGGGTGGACCTGACCAAAGTCTGACATGGTCAGTCATCTTATGTACATGTCTACATGTGAAACTTGTTCATTGAGTAAGACAGGCCAAAGATGAATTAGCGTATTTGATTCATGGTGCTAGCAAAGAAAATTCTAAGTTCCATGAGCTACCAGAAGAACACATCAATCTCTCTTGGAAGAAGGACAGTCAGAATGCCCCTTTGAGGCACAGAGCTATGACTTCCTCTCGTGGAATTTGGACCAGCTGTCAGGAGAGACAGATCCCGAGAGGAGGTCATTATGCTTGCTAAAGTAGCTGGGCAGCGGGCTGAGCCCCGGTGGCGTCAAGTGGTTGAGTGTGGGGCTGCGGCCACAGGCTTGGAGGTTCAAATCCAGTGGTGCCTCTCAGGAGCAGCACTGGGTAGCACCCATGATCACCAGAGGCAGTGATGCCCCCCAAAAAAACAAACAAGCAAAAGCAGCTGGGCAGCAAGAAAGTGGAAGACCTTTGGCAAGATGGGTTAACACATTAGCTGCATTGACAGGTTCAAATGGAAGAAAAATTGTGCAGACGGCACACGGCCAGACACTGTTCTGTTCTGCTAAACTTGGGGTTACTTCCCTGGAACTGACTGAAGGGCACTTACCAGCATTATTAGAATCACCAAATATCTCACATGGACTGCTTACATGTTATCTCTACTAGGTGATTATGCTTCTTCTAGAGTGTACCAGAGATATACATATAAACTTTATACAAGTGGATTTTGACTTCATATTTTATCATAAACCCTAATCTAAAAACAAACAGTTCTTATGATGTAGCCATGCTCAACACTTGCCCTCGTGTAATGTTCACTAAAGACATGGGTGTTAGAGCCAAGTGTGGTGAGGAAATCAGATGGTGCCAGGCTCTGTGGGGTCTTCAAGGCTTGTCTTGAAACAAGCAGCTATCCAAGTGGAGGGGTCACCTAAGTTCATACCAGCCATATGAATCACGGACTGCAAATAATAAAATTCCAAGTCAGAGGAGAAAATTGCTCTAGAGCTTAATGTCTGAGCACCTGGTTTGCAGAAAGCTCTGAGAACAAAGGAAACCAAAAATTCATTTACAGAGACCATATGTGGATTAAACCTCCATTGAATTCCCTCAGGCCTTTGACTATGGATATGAATTTCCTTGTCCTCAGATAGAGTACATTGGAAAGTGGATAAAGACAGATATTGTTCTGTTATAACTTGAGAGTTTGATCCATTTTTTTAAATTGTCTTAGTTTCTATTATCTTCTGCTTTCTTTAGCATTTATTCTATTTTCTTACTTTTCTTTTCTTTTGATCAATTGCATGACGCTCACTGAAGAAGACTTAAGATTCCAGGAGAGTACCTATCCACACAAGGAAGGTGGTCCACTGAATATCTCAATCAATTGGCTTTTAAAGACAGAAAGAGAAAGCTGCAATATTTTTTTATCAACTCATCCAACGTAAGGAGCTCATTGGTCAAGAAGCCTGATTTATAGGCATCTAGTAAGTTACAGGAAGTTTAGTTTAGCTTAAGTGTTCTTGTGAATAGCTTTGTTTGGTGTTGGGGGAGGTGGAATTTAACTTTTGGAATACTAGTCACTTGACTCCTGATGGCATGTTTTTTTATCACAAGAGCATATTTTACTCCATTTCACATGTGTCAAGTGCATGGATCTCTGTCCCACTGTGTCCCCTTGGTGTTTGTGAATGCTTCCTTCTGCAGGAGCTGCAACATTCTGTGCTATGTCCTGTGCCTGGTGCCTATGCATGTGCTGTCCATCTGTGTGCATCTGCAGCCCTGTTCTCTGGGGTCTGTGTATAGAGGAGGGATGTACATGAGGAGTGTTGGGTTATCCATGCAGTTCTGTGAATCATCCCCAGACTGCCCTGCACATGTGTACTCAGCCCCAAGAACCCCTATTTGCATTTGCGCATGAAGTACCTGGTCACATAGTCCAGGGTGAAGATGATCCAGAAAAAGACCACCCTGACCAATATCTTGGTTGTGAAGTCCAGCTTGCCTGTGTACAGCATCTGGAACATCCTCTTATGACATGAATGATCCTCTGTTTGGTGCAACCACCACGTTAAATTGAACCTGGCCAGAGTTCTTCCGCCAAAGAGATGACTCCCTGTTGTTCTAGGGCTGTATGCTCATGCCATCTTCCCCACTGGCCAGGTGTGAAGTCCAATAAGACTATATGTGTTAAAGGTTTCTGTGAGTGTTTTGTGAGTATTTCTATGAGGGCTTTGTATGAATTTCATAATATGAAATCTAGGATAGGTAATCCTTAGAGACAGTAAGTGGAGTATTATTTCCTTAGGGATATGACAGGAGAGGTTAAATGGGAGGAGGGATGGGGAACGAATAATAATAACAGGATAGGAATGGATAAAATATTCCAAAATTGATTGTGATGATAATTGCATGAGTTTATAATACAAGCAAACCATTTAATTGCATGATACATGAATTATGTGCCAATATGCTTTTTTCTTAAAAAGAAAATATAAGCAAAGTGCATCACATTTCCCTAGTCCTTTGATCCTCCTCCTTTGTTACTTGATCCAATATGTATTTATCCAAAATGAATATTTGACAACAGAGGATGAATTTTTCATGTGCTTTGTGGTAAGAAAAACACAGAGGCAGTCCCCACATGTTGTTTAACTCCATTGGCCTTCTTGGGGCTTAATGCTGCTGCTCTTCTCCTAACATTCTTTATAGGTCAGAGAAGAGACCCTACACTTTATCTTAAGTATCTATTGTCTTCCAAAGCAGGCAATTTTGGCTATTTCCCTTTGAAAATTAAATGACAAGTGCTCAGTGTTTCTATTTATCAAGTAAATACACATGGCTCAAAAAATAAACAAGGAATATGTTTTCTTAACTCCAAAGGGAGTATGTCTTGCCATGTAACTAGGGCTTCTTTCATGTCTTTTCATGGAGTAGTAAAACCCCTTCACATAGTGCTTGAACACTTTGCACTGGTTTTATTGGTAGGTATTTTCATTTCTCTCATTTTGAAGATGATTTCTCCCCCACATCTTGATGAGAAAATAAAAACACTGTAGAAGATGAGAAATTCAGTCTAATTAAGTAGAATTAGTGGTGTTCTTTGTGCCCTGAAGTCAACAGAACAAAATACAATCTGCCCTCATGCCATCTCATTAAGTTGATCTCATTAAGTTAAATAAAATACTACCCAGAAAGTAAACAAGATGATACAGGAGGATTCCAGAGGAGGCAGTACCTTTCTGAGCAAAATAGGCCTTGTGAGAAAATGTGACATTCGATCTGGGCCTTTCAGAACAGGGGAAGTTTCTAGAACAATAGAAGGAGAGAGCATTTGAAAGTAGAGGAAGGCAATCCCAAAGGGCAGGAAACAAGAGGGGGCATTTGAGGTGAGAGATTCCTGCTGGATTTATAGCATGGCTAGAGGGATAGGATGTCTGAAAGTGGTTAGAATTCAGGCTTCACAAAAATAGCCTGGGTCATCTATACTTATTAAAGGATTTTACATGCCAAGACAAGAAATTTAGGATCAGTGGTTATTGTTCTCAGTTGTGTTGGCCACAGCTCCAATGCACAGCAACTTTTTTTCCTAACAAAGTTAGGGCCCAGGTACACTGAGGATTAGGCACTGCACTGTTAACCACAATCACTGGTTCAAACAAGCTGTATGACTCCTGGGAGAAACCTGCGGCTGTCTACTCCATAAAGATTTGCAACCTGGAAACCTCAGTGGCAGCTTATTTGTATTCTAATTTGATTTACATGTAACAGACTGACACTTCACTCGTTCCTGCACTTTCTTCA
>PVJH01047712.1:0-11167 GCA_004026705.1 Nesogale talazaci | reverse complement strand
AAAAATATTATTTAGGCTGAGCCCTGGTGGCGTAGTGGTTGTGTGTGGGACTGCAGCCCACAGGTTTAGTGGTTCAAATCCAGCAGCAGCTCTCCAGGGGCTGGGCTGGGCTTCCTACTTCCACCAGGGCAGTAATGCCAAATATATATCTATATATATAATTTATAATGTGCCATAGTAACTTTCACCGTGTTGAGGACCAGGAGGTAAGAAAGCGTTCTTAAATGGGTGATCTTTTAAATGCTTCCTTCTGTTGAGTTACAAAAAAATGAGTTATTACAGCAGTCAAAAGGAAAAATCTGTTCTGCTTCTTCCTCCTGAGGTGCGAGTCCGTGTGTCTCAGGCTTGAGACTTCTAAAATAAATAGGAATTCCTCCAAGCAGAGAACATGGAGGAAAACAGACTGCAAGAAGATATCGCAAAAGTGTGTGATTCATGAGGGGGCTGAGCAAGGTTTCTAATGGCAGGCAGGGTGAGGAGTGATGGGTTTGGATAGAAAAGCAGGGCTCAGACAGGGGGGGTGGCTGCTTTTTGCTGATTTGAAGAGTTTGACCTTGGTTCTGAAGGTGAAGGGGAGTCATAGAGAAGGAAGCTTTGGAATTCAAACTTCAGATAGGTCACTTTGACAGCCCGGGAGGGGAGCAGAGAGACTAATCTGAAAGGAATGCAGCTGCCTTGAGAGCAATGAAGGGCCCTGATAGGATCGATAGGAGGGGACACAGATGGGAACAGTGCAGAAGGAAGCAGCTACCAGTGGCCTGGCACAAATGTCCCAAGCTCCTTAAGTTGTATCGGGGCTCCAAAAGCTGCTATCAATATCCCAGGGAAATCTTCTGTTTATCCATCATCAAATTATATCGCTTCATGAGGACAGTACACCCCACTCTCTTTGCCTGCAATTAAATAAAGTTACTTCTAGTGAATAGTTCATGCCCACCAGCAATTCCAGCAGCAGTTAGGTATGTCTTAGCTATGGGGAAATAAGTGCAAGTTTTATTGCAAAGCATGAAGTTTCAAGAAGGGTCCCTTGGGATTGGTGAAAATAGGAGGAATTACTGATTTGTGCCTTGTCTTTTAAATGCATTATTTTGACGACTGATGTCATTGACCTTTATTTAACTAGCCAGATTTGTCCTGAACATGTCCTCCCAAAGCAAAACCCTGGTTATAATTTTATCTCACGACAAGCAAAAAAAGGCACAGTTGCATGCACAGTTGGCTTAGCGGGGATTTTTTTGCGGGGGGAGGGATCATCTGAGACAGTTGTCTACTAGCTTCACATGCAAAACGGGCCTCGCTGTCTCTCATCCCAGACCTGGATGAGACCAGACTATCTATTAGCATCCAAAGGAATGAAGGGCCCCCTGAGCCTAAGTGTTCCCCCCCAACCCCCAGGTCCTCTGGGGAAAAACTAAGTCCTTACATTGGAAATGGAAAAAAATGTTCATAATGTGGAAAGTATATATTTTCAGATGGGAATTTCTTTCCCCTGTGTTTGCTTTCTTTGTAAATTTTCCCGTCATGCTTTTTTTTTTTTTTAAGTACACTCACTGGAACGAACAGTAAGATTTGTACTATGTAAACCTTTCCTAGATTTGGACCTCCTTGGGCAAACATTGTCACTTTCTGAATCAGGTTGAATTTTAACTTGCACTTCTCTTCGCTGACTCCTAGTTTGTCTTTATGAACCACGATACCTGCAGAAGAAAATCAGAAGCCTACAGGAATGGTTTTCTTGGCTAGCTCAATCCAGTGTCAGCTGGTTGTCTAAGTAAAAAGCTGTTTAAAGACTTTTTTTTTAAGATGTGCGGTTTTAATAGACTCAGCAACAAAGAGTAGCATTGTGAGCCAGCTCTTGTTATTCATACTTTTTTTTTGGATGGCCCAAACAAGGTCATCTGTCACATGAGATAACCATAATGCTACATAGAAGGTCCAGCAATAAAAGCATGCTTCTGGAATGAAGAATTCTTGGGAGGCTCGTAGTTATTACAGAATTATATAATATCTTTGATTTTAACATAGATTTCCCAGTCTTTGATCTTGTGTAACTTGCTCTGTGGTTTATAAAATTAGCAGTTGTCTTTAATTCCCCTCCTCTTCAAAAGGAAAAAAACTTTTATAATGGGTCAGATACTGTAAACATTTCATAATGTAACTTCAAAGAGGGGAGACTTTAAACACAGTTGTATTCATTTAGCTGATGGTTTTGAGATCTGAAGGACTCTTGGGTCCCACTTTCCATTCATTGACAGTTTCATTGACTTTGTCTCTGAAGTACAGTTTCCCATAAGCCCACTCAGAGAGGAAATGCTACATTAAAAAAAATCCCTGGACAAATCATCTTTTCTGTGTGGTCCTTTCCCTTTTATAGGATTGCTGCAACCATGTCATTTGTATTTTGAATTTTTTTGTTAATTTTGTTGTTATTTTCTTGTTTTTGTGCCTCCCTACCATCTCCTCTCCTCCCACCCAAAATGTATTGCAAACCTTAAACCTCTATACCTGTAGGTGTAATTCTATTTGGAACTAAAACTTTATTTGCGATGTTATGAGACCATATCAGTATAAGGTGTGTCTTAAAAGGTCACCTCTGTGATACTAAAGGAGCAGATGAGGCACAGAGAAGAAAGTGTAAATGAAGGGGAAGACACAGCACCACATGAAGACCCCAAAGCAACCAGGGTACAGCTTTCCTGACAGAGACCTCTCCCTATTGCCTACAGACAGAAAGTGCCTTCCCCTAAAAGGAATTTGAGCTCCTAGCCTACTAAATGATAAGCAAGTAATTTTTTTTCAAAACCACCCACTTTGGGTATTGTAGTTATAGAAATGTTTGAGATGTTTCTCCTATTTTCTTCTTTTCTACTTGGTGATAGGACATGGTATCTACTTGGTATTTCATCCAGAGTTGCATAGAGGCTAATAAAAGATACTTTATATGTGTATGTATGTATATATATATTGCATCTGTTCTTTTTAATTTTTTATGCATTTGTTATTTTACAATCTACTCACATGTACCTTTCCTCAGCCATCGCAGATGTTCATGAAAGAGAAGGTTGTGTAAACTTAACTGGCTTGTTGAACGTGATGTTGGTGAACCTCTGAGGATTGAGAAATAGCTTCACCCTTGTTGCATCTCATCAGGACAGAGTGGTTCAGTCTAGGGGAGAGGAGGGAGAGCAGCACCCTAGAGATGAGTTCCTGGGGCCAGAGAAGAGAGAGAAGATCACTAGTTGAAACTTTATACCAAGGAGGAGAAAAGAGAGCCTGACCCAAGAGTCAGGCTTTCCAGTGCTGGACACCAAGGAGAGCTAATTGTGTAGCATGTTGGAGATTATAGTTGACAAGAGCAAAAAAGGTAAAGATGTGAGACTTGAGGTCTGAAATTTAAAGAACAAGAAGCAACCTCACAGCCATTGAATCAATACTGACTCATAGAGACCCTTTGATCAGAGTAAAACGACCCCTGTGCTTTTCAGAGGTTGTAACTCTACCGAAGTGGAAAGCCTCATCTTTCTCCCTCAGAGAACCTGGTGATTTTGAACTACTGACCTTGTGGTTAACAGCCCAACCCACAACCGCTACACCTTGTTGTTCAGGGCCATCGAGTCAGCTCTGACCCATATTGACTTCATGCACAAGAGAATGAAACACCTGCCCAGTCTCGTGGCATCCTCACAATTGTGCTGGTTCTGGAGCACATTGTTGCAGTCACTGTGTCAATCGTGTCATTCATGGCTCACCAACATTAAGTTCTTGAGTGAGAAGAAAATAGTTCAGAATCAGGAGTGAATGTTGGGCACATAAGGAACATTATTTATACCTATTGAAGAGGTAAGGTAGTTCCTCAACCAAAAAAAAAAAAGATGACTCCAG
Organism: Nesogale talazaci; assembly: GCA_004026705.1. Classification (NCBI taxonomy): domain Eukaryota; kingdom Metazoa; phylum Chordata; class Mammalia; order Afrosoricida; family Tenrecidae; genus Nesogale; species Nesogale talazaci. The sequence continues at coordinate 7,285 of PVJH01047712.1, read as the reverse complement.
GTGACTAGGTGACTCTGGTCTTCCCTGTCAGTCCCAGGTGATGATCTGAGCACGTGGTATTTGCTTTAGCTGATGTCCCAAACATTGCTGTCACTGATGTCATACCCACCCCACCCCACCTGTTACAGCCAATGACAATTACCCTGAGCATCAGCTGTGTGGAGAACTCAGGACCCTAGAGGTTCAAGAAAATAAGACCCAGAGACAATCTAGCTTTGGTGTAGACCATGTTCTCTTCATTTCCGTATTGTCGTGAGCTGACGCTAACATGCTTGGTCAGTTTCCACAAAGCTAGAGTCCCTTGCTGTAGACTCTTCTGAAGAAGACGACGCCCTTGCAGGAGTCGGGCCTAGACACCAGAACACTGTACTTTGTCAGGTTGTCTCTTCCTCTTCTATCAAGTGCCTCTCAAATGGTTCTCAGGTCGCTCTGTTGGGTGAGTGTTGGAATGTGAAGCACAAAGCTCAGCTAGACCAAACTCGCCGGCTTGAGAGAAAGATGAGGCTATTCTCTCATGGAAAGACGAAAGTCTCAGAAATCCTACGTAAGGCCACGATGGGTCAGGATCATCTCAATGCAAAGAGTTCATCAAAATAGACATAGAAATTGAAAGGGGCAGAAACCTGCAGGTGACTACTATGTTTGGCCTGGAGTGTTAATTGATGGTTGGTGCTGACCCAATGTCCATTTTCCCTTCCCAGCAGTAAGTGTTGAGATCATGCACCCATGATGGGTTTGGTTTCAAGCAACCCTACTCCTCTGTCTCCCACTCCCACACAGCCGTGCCACGATGCCAGAATTGGAGGGCAATCTTCCCATCTTAGAGACATCATGCCACGTGACTCTTAAACCAAAATCATATTTATACTTTAATTTCAAGGGATATTTGGGTTTCTTTCATCTTGTTTTCTGCTTTCATGTGGACCTTCATCTTTACTGTCTGTGGAACCTTAGTTTGATGAAAGCAGAGGGAATTTCTTCGCAAGACCTTATTGAGATCAGTCATAACTGAGTTTGTTTTGTTTTTGTTTTTCTTCCCAAGAAAATTAGCTTTTAATCCAGGCCCAGTAGAAAGCTCAGGCCCGGCATTCCGGGACACTGATCACCACACAGGGTGTGCTCTGAACCCTTGTGACGGAAGTCCTCGCTTACTTCCTGCATACACAAGTGTTAGATGTGTGCCGGCTTTCATGCCAGCAGGAATCGTTTATGACAACATGTGGGCAAGATGTTTATCTTTAGGATAAATATTTGAGTGAGAAGTTTGTCTTTCCAGGCACTGAGACCTCATTGTAAATGAAAGCATTTTGCTGTGATTCAATCACCTCTTATTCATTCTCTCGTAAGATATTGTAGGAGCAGATTTTGTACATTAAAGAAACTTAGCACTTGCATTTTTAATCAGTACGTTTGTTTGTGCACAGAATGGATGCCACAACCGGGAGTTTTGAGGTTTTGCCTTTGAAAGAGTCTTATTTTTTAATCCAGGCAAGCATAGCCATATCATGTTTACATAATATTTATCCCTACCTATCTATATTAAGTTTATGCGCTATGTGCTTGCTTAACACATCTGAAGTGGAGTGGGCACACAGTAAATGCTGGCTCTCTTCCTTTTTGACTATGGCCAGCATCATGTTAGCAAGAGGTCTAGAAATTCGAAAGATAATACATAATTTATCCTTACACTATAGTCCATGAAAACATCTTTATATTTCTCCCATTAGAGATTGTATTTTTAACATGGATGCCAAGTGGCGGTGGTTTTGAACTTCTGACCTTGAACTTAGCATTCTCACATGTAACCATGAGGCCACCAGAGCTCCTACAGACATATCAGGAACTACTTATTCCCTCAGGGTGTGCTGAGGCTTGGGGTTTATTTTTTGTCTCTATAAATCAATAGCATGCACTGGTTTCCCTTTCCCTGGGTTGCAGTAATGGCTGCGTCCTTTTCCAGGCCAGGTTGCAGAAGCATCCACAGCTGGGCTGGTGTCACCGTGCACAGGCCTGGGTATGCTCCTGGTGCACAGGCACCCTGCACTGCCTGCAACTACATCATTTGGGAGGAAATCTCCAGGACCCCAAGCTCATTGGCAGGATCCATTCACCTCAAACTCTGGGTTTGCAGTTAGTTTGGAAATGAAAGGTCATTTAGGCTGAGCACAGCAGAGGCGTAATTAGGAGAGGGTATTTTCTAAGGTGCCTAGCTGGGGGCTAGCGTCAGACCTGAGGGGTTGCTTTGGGGAGACTAGAAATCCGATGTGATTCTTGCCAAGGATTTGGAGTAAAGGCAGAACCAGATGGTTCGTGTGTGTGTGTGTACGTCACATGCATATATGTTCATGTGTTCACAGCTATTCATGTGCCACTTGTCTGTCAGTTTGCCATACTGTAGTGTACAGAATCCTTTATTAAGCAAAAATATCAAAATGGGAAGCCATTATTTCTCATTGTCTCCGTGTAAGGGTATACACTTCTGAAGGTGGTGTTTTCATCTCTCTTAATTCTTCCCCAAAGAATCCTGAGTGCTTCGGTTTAGGCCACAGCAAAGTGATACTTTTGGCATGCACAGGAGATGTTTCTTTTTCATCTTCTTTGAATTCGGTGAATAAAAAAGAAGCCTGAAGGGGGAAGACCCAGGCATAGAGTAAATGAGTAAGGTTTTCCATAAAAATTCTCATCAGATAGCCCTTGCAATCCTCAAAGAATGATCATGGTGGAAAAGAATTCCTTGGTGCAGCTTGTGTGAGCCTTCCCCACACCCATGCAGTTTTCAGTTTTCTTACAACTTCATAATGAGTGCCCATCATTGTCCTGTGTCTAAGAAAACCTATCATGAATACCCCCATATACGCGTGTGTTTTATATGCATATTTATATAATTCTTTTGGAATCCTCCAAAAATATTTACCATAACCTCCAAGTTGACCTCTTTGCCTCGAGTTTAACTTAACTGAGCGGATTCCCCTGGAAAGTCACTCTTTTGATCAGATCTCGCTGCCTGGGTTGTATTGGTAAATCCAGGACTAGTCCCTGATTACAATTTGGTCCAGAATTCTACTTCCATTGATTTAGATCTTGCTTAAATGATGGATGGGAGGACTATCATGATCCCAGTTCTACCACAAAAATCCAGCTAGACCAGGGGATGTACACTGGAGTTGGAAATATGGGAAATTTAGGATAGATGATCCCTCAGGACTAGTGGTGGGAGTGGGGATACTGGGAGAATGGAGAGATGGTAGAATAGAAATGGGGAACCAATTTCAGGGATCTTACATCTAACCTCCTCTCTAGAGCATGGACAATGGTGAAGTGAGTGAAGGGACACATTGGACAGTGTATGATATGAAAAAGTAATAACAATTTGTAAGCTATCAAGGGTTCATGGGGGTAGGGGAGGCAGGAGGGAAGAGAAATATGGGGAGCTGGTACTGGGGGCCTACGTGGAGGGAGGATGTTTTGAGAGTGATGATGGCAACAAGTGTGCAAATGTGGCCTGCACACAATTGATGTATGTATGGATCGTGATGGGAGTTGTATGAGCCCCCAATAAAATGATCCGTTTTTCTTTTTTAAAAAAAAAGGAGGGGGAAAGAGGAGCTTATAGCAAGGGCTCAAGTAGAAAATATGTGGAAATGAATATGGAAACCTGTGTACAAATATGTTTGATACAAATAATGTATTGAATGTTATAAGAGCTGTAAAATCTCCCAATAAAATCATTGTGGGGAAAAAAGATGGATGAAAGCAACAGTCTTTGAACTAGCTGGTCATCATGCAACACTTTGGATGGGTCCCCATTGCCCTGAAAGCTTGTTGAGGTCATGGTGTTTGCTTCAAACTTGAAAATGCAAAACCTTGCATCCAGGAACTGTCATCTCCGTGGTAATTCCAGAGTCTTCTTCTGTCCGTTCCTGGGTTGCCGCCATGGTCTCTTCATTGGTTCAGGTTGAGGGTCTTCCTTTTCATTTTTTTTTGGGGGGGCATCACTGCCTCTGGTGGTCATGGGCACTACCCAGTGCTGCTCTTGAGACCCATCGCTGGATTTGAACTGCCAAGCCCATGACCGCAGTCCCGCACTCAACCACTTACACCACCGGGGCTCAGCCCCAGGTCTTCCTTTTCTTGACTCATCTTTAAAATGTGGGACCCAACTAAAAACTATTATTTTAGGGGAGTAGCATTCTTGTAAGTTTTGCTGCAAAGCTTTGACAATTTGAGATGTCCTCTTGAGTTTTGATAAACCTTTGGTACCTGACCCTTCACCTCAAAGTCATTTGTTCCCCCTAAATGCAAAATTATCTTTTTTAAAAGGGCACCCAAAAAAGACTGTGACAAGTGCATTTCTGAGAAAACTTTCCTGCAACCATCCACTGATGGAATGTGCTGCTTTGTTTGGAATAGAAGAAGCATTCCATGGTGCGATGATTTAACACTGGGCAGCTGATCCCGAGTTTGGTAGTTCAAACCCCCAAGCTGCTTCTCAGAGAAAGCTGAGGCTGTCTGTTTCCAGTGCAGCTCTGTCCCACAGGATTCTTTTGAGTTTGGATTGACTTGACAACAGTGTATTAGACTTTGACATAAGTCTGTGCGTATGTGACCTGGAATACTAGTAACAATGCTTTTTTCCTTACCTTGTAGATTATAGATTGTAGACACAAATAGAGATGTTAGACCATAGAGCTGGAGATAAATGAAAGGATTCTGGTGTTGCAGCTAGGAAGCTGTCAGCTGCTGAGAGTGAGCAGTTTGAATCCACCCAGTGGCTCTGCAGGGGAAAAACCAATCTGCTCCTATCAAGATCACCTCCTACTCTGCTACACGGCACTTTCAACACAGTCATTTAGATACACCCTGGTTGTCGATGGGAACAGGTATCAGGCATCAAAGGCCCAGAATGAAAAATCATATCATTGTGAATGAGGAGAGTGTGGAGTGGAGACCCAAAGCCCATCTGTAGGCAACTAGACATCCCCTTACAGAATGGTCTCAAGGAGTTGATGAGCCAGGCAGGGTGCAAGGTAATACCAATGAAGCATACACATTTCCTCTAGTTCTTTTATTATTATTATTAATTTAAATCATTTTACTGGGGGGCTCATACATCACTTTTTGCAACACATAAATACATATACTGTGCCAAGCACCTTCACCTGCCTGCTACCATGATCATTCTCCACCTATCTGCTTTGCCACTTGAGCCCTTGATATCGGTCTCTCATCCTTTCCCCTCCATCCTTGCTCCCTTCTCCCCCACAAACCCTCAATACTTTATAGATTATTATTGTTTTGTCATATCCTACACTGCCTGACGTCTCCCCTCACCCACTCCTCTGATGTCTGTCCTCTAGATAAGAGTTATGTGTCGATCCTTGTAATTGGCTCCCTCTCTCCATCCAACCTTCCCTCCACCCATCCAGAAGCTCCATTCTTACCACTGGTCCCAAGGGATTCATCTGTCCTGAGTTGCCCATATTCCAGTTCCCATCTCTACCAGTGTACCTTCTTGAGTTCAGCTGGATTTGTAAGGCAGAATTGGGACCACGATAGTTGGGGGGAGGAAGCCTTCAGGAACTAGACGAAAGTTGTATGCTTCATCGCCACCTCACTGCACCTCAGATGCACCTTGCATCTGTCTCCTCCTGTAAGGGGGTGTCCAATTGCCCGCAAATGGGCCTTGGGTCCCCATTCTGCTCGCCCCCCCCATTCGTAGTGATGTGATTCTTGTTATTTGATGTTTGATAACTGTTCCCTTCAACCCCTCGTTATCACACAGGTTGGTGTGCTTCTTCCATGTGGGCTTTGCTTCTGCACTAGATGGTCACCTGTTCACGTCAAACTTTTAAGACCTCAGTTACTTTATAATGTCCCTCCCCCCACGATCATGATCCCAATTCTACCTTACAAATCTGGCTAGAGACGAGGAAGCACACTGGTACAGATAAGAGCTGGAACCAAAGGAGATTCAGGGCAGATAAACCCTTCAGGATCAATATTGAGAGTAGCCATACCAGGAGGGTAAAGGGAAAGTGGGAATAGAAAGGGGGAACCAATCACAAGAATTGATTTATAACCCCCTCCCAGGGGGGATGGACAACAGAAAAGTAGGTGAAGGGCGGCATCAGTCAGTATAAGACATGAAAAATAATAATAATTCATAAATTATCAAGGGTTTGTGAGGGAGGGAAGGTGGGGGAGAGGGAGGGAAGGGAAAAATGAGAAGCTGATACAAAAGGCTTACCCCATCCTCATGACCCTTTGATAAATTATAAATTATTATTATTTTCATAACTTATACTGACTGCTGTCTCCTTTCCCCCATGGTTTCTGTTGTTTGTCCCCCTGGGGGTTGGGGTGGTTATGTGTGGATCAGTTCCCCCTCACTTCCCTTTACCTTTCTGGCATTGCTACTTCCATTCCTGCTTTTGAATTCCCTGTGTCATATTTGTACCCGTACACGTGCTTCAGCCTAGCCCACAATGAGTGGCAGGACTGGGTACATGATAGTGGGGTTGGGGATGTGTGACGAAACTGCAAGGAACCAGAGGCATATTGTGGGTTTCACCGGTGCTATATTGTGCCCTGATTGACTCATCCCTTCCTTGTGGTCCTTCCGTGAGGGGATATCCCATTGTCTACAGATGAGTTTGAGGTCTCTGCTATGATCCCCCCCTCATTATCAACAATATGTTTTTTGTTTGTCTGTGGTTTTCTGATGCCTGTTACCGAATCCCATCAACATCTCATGATTCACAGGCTGGTGTGCTTTTTCCATGTGGGCTTGTTGCTTCTGTGCTAAGACCCCAGACACTATATTTTTGGGGAGCTAGTACCTGCACTTTTTGACTCTGCTTTAAATTTCTTTTATTCAAGACTTAGATCCCCCAAAGGTGGTAGGCAATCAGTATATCATTGACACCTTTTGTCCAGGTCTTTTTTTTTTAAGTTTTATTGACACTTTGTCCACTTTGTCATACAATTCAATAGTTCAACCCTACCAAGAAGAGTTGTAACCTGTGCAACTTTACCACATACTTTTAGAACACTTTCTTTTCCCCATAATCATTGTTGTTCATGCAATTTTTTCAATACTGGCAAAATATATACAACCAAACACTCACCAATTCAATGATTTCTAGCTGTATAATTCACTGTCATTGTTATACTCTTTGTGTTATACAAGCACTATTGTTATCCTTCTCCAAATTGTTCTACCATCATGAAAATCAGCTCAATGGCCCCTAAGCAAAAATTCTTCCTCCTCCACCCATGATAACCA
>PVJH01047711.1:0-11170 GCA_004026705.1 Nesogale talazaci | reverse complement strand
GTTTGTGTCCTTCCCTATTTCTGATAGCCTATGTAATACCTGTGTCAGTGTTCTCAGGTTGGTCCCAATTCCCTCATTGATGGCCCTAATAGTTTGGGGTTTTACTTCAAGGTCTGTGATCCACCTTGTATTTATTCTAGTGCATGGAATGAGGTGAGGGTCTTGCTTCATTTTTCTACGGGTAGATATCCATTTTTTTAGCACCACTTGTTGAAAAGGGGTTCTGTTTCCTATTTGATACTTTTTGGGCCCTTATCAAAGATCAGCTGTCTGTATGCTGATGTTTTTATTTCTGGATTTTCAGTTCTTTTCCATTGGTCTGAGTATCTGTCATTATGCCAATACCATGCTGTTTTGACCACTGTGGCTAGATAGTATGTGCGAAAGTCAGGTAAGGCAAGCCCTCCCACAGTGTCCTTCTTCTTGAGGGGTTCTCTACTAATTATGGGCTTCTTCCTTCTCCATATGAAGTTGGTAATCATTTTTTTCCATTTCTTTGAAGGAGGATGATGGTATTTGTATCAGTATTGCATTGAACTTATATAGTGCCTTGGGTAGAACTGTCATCTTTACTACATTGAGTCTTCCGATCCACGAGCACATGATATTTTTCCATTTCTTGAAGTCATTCTTGGCTTCTTGTAATAGTGTTCTATAATTGTCGTCATATAGATCTTTTGTTCTTTTTATCAGATATATCCCTAGATATTTCAATTTGTGCTTGGCTATTGTGAAGGGTATCTCTTTTTTTATCGCCTCTTCTGTGGTCTTATCTGATGTGTACAGCAGACCAATTGACTTTTGATTGTTGTCTTGTATCCTGCCACTCTGCCATACTCCTCTATTTTTTCCAGTAATCCCTTTGTGGAGCTTTTGGGGTTTTCCATATATAGAATCATATCTACAAATAATGATAATTTCACCTCTTCCTTCCCCAGGTATATACCTTCTATATCTTTTCTTTGCCTTATGCTGTTAGTTAAAACCTCCGGTATGATATTGAATAAGAGTTGGGACAAGGGACATCCTTGTCTGGTCCCCTTTTTCAGTGGGATTGTGTTTATCTTTTCTCCATTGACTATCACATTGGCTGTTGGTTTTTCATATATAGCTTGTATTGTCTTGAGGAATTTTCCTTCTATTTCTATCTTCTTGAGTGTCTTAAACAAGAATTGGTGTTGAATATTGTCAAATGCTTTTTCAGCATCTATGGATATAATCATGTTATTCTTATATATCTTTTTTCCTATCAATATGGAGGATGATACTAATGGCCTTTCATATGTTGAACCACCCCTGCATTCCGAGTATGAACCCCATTTGGTCATGGTGAATTATTAGTTTTATATACTTTTCTATTCTATTGGCCAGTATTTTATTAAGGATTTTTGCATCGATATTCATTAAGAATATTGGTCTGTGCTTCTCAATTCTTGTGGGATCCTTGCCTGGTTTTGGTATTAGTGTTATACTAGCTTCATAGAAGGAGTTCGGGAGTTTGCCATCTTTTTCTATGCTTTGGAAGAGCTAGTGCAGGGCTGGTGTCGGTTCTTCCCTGAATGCTTGGTAGAATTCTCCTGTGTAGCCATCTGGTCCAGGTGATTTTTTTGTTGATAGTCCCTTGATAACCTTGTCTATTTCTTCTATTGTTATGGATCTGTTGAGATTCTTGACATCCATTGGGTACAATCTAGGAAGAGATTCCTTTTCCAAGAATTTGTCCATGTCTTCCAAGTTACTGAGTTTATTGGAGTATAGATCTTTGTAGTGCTGTGTGATTATCCTTTTGATTTCATTAGGGTCAGTTGTGATGTCCCCTCTTTCATCCCTTTTCTTGCTATTGAAATTTTCGCTCTCCTTTCTTTGGTTAAGTTTGCCAATGGTTTATCAATTTTGCTAATTCTTTCAAAGAACCAACTTTTAGCAGCGTTAATTTTTTCCATTGTTTTCTTATTTTCCCTCTCCTGAATCTCAGCCCTGATTTTTATTATTTCTTTTCTTTTGCTAGTAGTTGGATTATCCTGCTGACTCTGCTCTAGTTGTAAATTCTGCGCCAATATATCTGTTTTGAGATGCTCTTCCTTTTTTAAGTGTGCCTGTGTTGCTATGAAACTTCCTCTGAAGACTGCCTTTGCTGTGTCCCATAAGTTTTGGTATGTCCTGCTTTCATTCTCATTGGTTTCTAGAAATTTTTTTATTTCATCTCTGATCTGGGCCAGTATGCATTCCTTTTGCAATAGAGATTTATTCATTATCCAACTGTTTTCTCTAGTTCTTCTCACCTTCCTTTTGTTGATTTCCAACCTTATGGCAGAGTGGTCTGACAATGAGTTCTGTTTGATACCAGTGTGCTTAAATTTATATAGATTTGCCTTATGTCCCAGCATGTGGTCTATCTTCGAATAAGATCCATGTGGGGATGAAAAGAATGTGAAATGTTTTATATTTGGATGAAAGCCCCTGTGGCTATCTACCAAGTCAAACTGTCTAATTGTAGTGTTTAGATCTCTTGCCTCCTTGTTGAGTTTCTTTCCCTGTGATCTGTCCTTAGAGAGTGATGTGTTGAAGTCACCCACTATAATTGTTGAGGCTGTAATTTCTTTTCTCATCATATGAAGTGTCTGGTTTACATATTCTGTGGGTCTCTCATTCAGGCAATATATATTTAAACCACTTATTGGATCATTGTCTACCCTTCCCTTCAGCATTATATAGTGTCTGTCTTTGTCTCTTATTATGGTTTGCACTTTGAGGTCAATTTAATCAGTGATTAGGATTGCTACCCCTGTTTTTTTTTTTGGAATTGCTGTTTGCCTGATATATTTTTCTCCAGCCTTTGATTCTCAATGTATTTTTTCTGTGATCTTAAGATGTGTCTCCTGTAGGCAGCAGATTGAGGAGATGTGTTTTCTAAGCCAGTCTACTAATCTCTGTCTCTTAAGCCCTAAATTCAATACATTGATATTTAGGGTTATTACATCTATCTGTGCACTCTGTGTTGTCATTTTATCGCTCTTGGATTGAGTATTTTCCTATTTCCATGGGTTGTGTCAATGTCTCTTTGTGGTTCATGCTTGCCTTTCTTCCATCTCTGAGCCAGAGTTATCTTGGGGGCTGTTATCCCTTTGATAGTCTCTGAGTAGATTCGTTCTGTGTGTGGTAGGTGGTTGTTGTTCTTCTCCCCCCTGTGGTAGGTAAGGATCTTTTGTAGGGCTGGGTTCCTTTTGGCATATTCTCTGAGATTTCCCTAGTCTGGAAAGACTCTTACGTCTCCATCAAATTTGATAGATAATTTGCTAGATAAAATAGAGTATTCTTGGATTTGCATGGTTTTCCTGCAATTTTCAGAATATGCTGCTCCACTCTCTCCTCTTCTTCATAGTTTCCATTGATAGGTCCGAATATATTCTTATCTGTTTGCCTTTGTAAGTGATTGCCCTTTTTTCCCTAGCTGCTCTCATAATTTTCTCTTTTTCTTCATAATTGGATAGTTTAACAACTATATGTCTTGGTGTTTTCTTCTTGGGGTTTAGTCTAGCTGGTGTTCTTTCAGCCTCCTAAATGGTTATCTGGTTTTCATTCATTAAGCTAGGGAAGTTTTCCTCTAAGTATTCCCTCACTATTTTGGATGTTGGTTTTCCTGATTCCTCATCCCTCAGCAGACTGATAATTCTAATGTTGTCTCTTTTCATAGCATCAGCCAGTCTTCTAATATTTTCTTCTGCTTCTCTCATAGACTTCTTAGATTTTTTCCTCCCATTTATTAATTTCTACTTGCGAGTCCTCTAGGTCACTTGTCCTGTTCTCTGCCTCCTCCATTCCCTGGGCAAAATCTGAGAGCTTACTATTAGTTTCTGTTATCTCACTCCTTGGAGTGAGATAAATTCACTCTTTGGATTTCCCTTTGGTATGTGGCCTTTATCTCCTGTATCAATTCTTCTTTCTTCTTTAATGCATTGCTTAAGAGCTGCATACATGTTAGTAACATCTTGAAGATTTCTTTCTGTGGTTGATCAATCTCCGCATTTTCTATGACTATTGTTATGTCCAGCTGGTCTTCTTGCATCGGATTTAGTTTCTCTTTTCTTGATACTCTGGAAGCAGCTAGCTGTTTTTTGTTTGATTTATTTGAATTAGATGGCACTTTCCTTGGTGTTTTGTGATTTTTCTAGTGTTATAAATCCGGTGTCCTTGTGAAAGAATCATTTGACCTCCAATGGGGTTGCAACCCACAGATTGAGAACCACTGCTTTAAAACCTTTAAAATCTTACATTCAAGAAAATGTAAGATTGTTCTATAAGCAAGTTAAGAATGGGTTTACCCATTTCAACTTATTCATCTACAGTGAGCAATTTCACATTTTTTTCACATAAATGATGATTTTATTAGCTATTGGTGACATACATGATAAAAATAATTAAATGAATAGATATTGTTGACACATGTCTCTCTCCCAATCCCCTCTTACAGGAGCAAGGTCTGTTTTCAAACATAAGCTTTTTACCAGGAATGGAATACTCGGTAAGCCAGGCAAGTTTTCTTAGGAATTTTCAGTGAGCACTTTCTCTTGGGTTTCACTCAAATGAAAACTGAAGCTCACTGCCACTGAAAAGGTGCCAAATGCAGAGTGACCCTATGGGCCAGGTAGACCTGCCCTGTAGCTTTCCAAGTCTGACCCTCTTGAGAGCAGTATAAAGTCTTGGCTTCCTCCTTAGAAGCAGCTGAGACTTTTGAAACACTGTCTTTGCAGTTAGAAGCCCATGAAACATTTAGCTGCACGGGCTGAACATATATGTGACTGTACAGTGTCGTTAGGAAGAAGGCACAGGTAAGTCCATGTTTCCCTTTTTCATTGAATCATCCACACCTGCTTCAAACAGACCTCTCTCCTCAGCCACTATCTTTCTAAACTTGATTAAGACTCCAAGGAAGAACTGTGAAGCGGAGTCCTGTTACCATAGATTTGTGACACAATGGCTGCTAATGGTTTGAATTCATTCTTCCACTGTAGTTTGTTGATGCTGGATATCTTCAAGTCAATTCTGACTCATTGGTATCCAGTATAACAAAGTAGAACTGACTCCTATGAATTCCCAAGGTGAAATCTTCCTGAGATGAGAGCTGATCACTTGGTGTTTTGTTTGATGATGCTACTGAGTGGGGGCCAATAAGCCTCCTTTAGGCTCTGATCTAGTGGCAAATTCACCACTGTGCTCATCATGGATACCAAACAAAATCCAATTCCCACCAAGTTAGCGCTGACTCAGAGCTCTCACATGTCATAGAGTTGTCAAGGATTTTGGCAAGCCTCCACAGATGAACATGTACTAGGAGGCAGTTGCATAATTGAAGGGTAAATTAAAGAAACGGCAGACAAGGCATGCAAGGGCTCACCTCTTCCATGGGATCCTGAGCCACAGAGTGGGAGAATATACTCTCTCACAGGTCATGACCTGTCATACACATATGGAACAGGAAGGGAATGTGCTAGGTACAAACACATGAGAGGAGGAGGATATGCTAGGGGAATACACGTGACCAGAAGGTAACATGATGGGTGGGTTCTAGAGTTAAAGATGGCAGCTTACCCTTGGTCCTTCCTGGCCTGGCTTGACCTGAAGTGTCCCTGTGTCCCTGAGCACTTCTTCAGGGGAGCAATCTATGAGCCTTATCATAGAACAGAGTGGGCTGTTCTTACCTTTTGGAATGAGATGATCAGGCTTTTTTCCCAAAGTGCTAAGGTCAAATAAAAAATGATGAGGAGTAAACTTAAGGGAAAAAAAGAAAGAAAGAAAGTGGTAAGTGGCACATCGAGTTATGAAAGAGGATGATCTCATTATCTGGAATTAAGCGACCTCATCCTGGCAGTAGTTGGCACTTGCTTTGCAGACAGCAGCTTATTGAAAAATTCAAATCAATAGCAAGCTCTCTTTTTCTGAATTCCAAGTTTATCAGCCACATTTAGCAAATGGATGTGAATAACTGAGCCTCTAGCACATTAAAGATTAAGGGATTCAAATCTGAAGGAGCTTCAAAAATTTGCAGAAATATTATATTGTCTTCTAATTGCATTTTTCTATGAGTTTTTAAAAGCCTTCTCATATGTCAATTTAAAAAAATGATAATGAAAGTATCCTATATTAAAAACAAAGCATATCCCAAAATACAAAAGATCCAGCTATATGATCTATATAGTTATCTCTATCTAAGTTCTAATTATAATTCTTGATTTAGGGAGGAGTACATAAAAATGTTTTAGAGACATTTGGAAAAATATAAATATAAACACTATTAGATGATATTGGGAAAATAGTGGTAATCATATTAGATGTGCTAGAAATACTATGATTTTGCAGAAGAATGCTATCTGAGGAAAAATATGGAGTATTTTGTATGAAAGATAATGATTTTTGTAATTTACTTTCAAGTGATTCTGGAAAAGAAAGCTCAAGGTGGTAGGTATATGACTATTTGTCACGCTAGTATTTGAAATTTTACACACATTTTGAAGTGTTCATAAAATAAAAGTTTGGAAAAAACTGAATCCATGCTCTAGAGGAGAAAGGAGACTCCCAAATCCAAATATAACTTATAGAGAAACAATTATTAACTCTTAAACAGAATAAAGAGGAGACAAAGACAAAGACAACATGCAGATGAGGGAAATCATCCGCTTGGAGTGGAAATCAAGGAAAAGGGTAAGGTAGGACAAAGTAATAATAATTTATAAGATGGGGGTTCATAGAGGAGGGGGTAGGAAGGGAGGGGAAAGTTAGGAGTGGATACCAGGGGCTTAAGTGGAAAGCAAATGTTTGGAGAACGATGAGGGAAACAAATGTACAAAAGTGCTTGACACTTTGGATGTATGTATTGATTGTGATAAGAGTTGTATGAGGTCCCAATAAAATGATTTTTTTTAAAAGAAGAAAGTTTTCATAAAAACAGCAGAGTGATACATCACAGGGACCATGTTTGAAATATGCACACTATTCTAGATAGAAACCCCAGCTTCTATCAACCAAGGCAGTTGGGATATGATTCACGATCATTCATACCCCAGGCAGCGCCCCAGACTCCATCAAAAGCATATCAAGACAAGTCCCTAAGGGTTAGATTTGCCCTCCCTGCACTGGTTAGGGAGGGGGTGGGAGCGGTAGTCATCCATTTTCTAGTACACTTCGCCTGAGGGCAAAGCTTGTTCACATTACTGGTTAATAGTTAGAAATAATTCAATGGAGGCTAACTCTCAGCTGGCACTAAAAGAATGGATTTGCGGCTTTCACTATAAGCTCTAGCACTCCACAAACCTAGTGCCCAAAATGCAATCTCTAACACACCTTCCAAAACAAAAATGAGATTATATAAAAAATTGAAGTTAATATTTGGGAAAATGTTGACCTTTACAATAGAATATTTTTCTTTGGCTTAAAATATGGGAGTTTGAACACTGTTTATCTGGCTTAATGTGTTCATTTATAACAGTGGTTTCTATATAATATTTTTAAATGTCATGCTGAGACTAAATGTAGAGATTAGAGTTCAGAAACTCACAGATTGGGTATTATATGACAAACCATTAGCATTGGAAAGCCTTGGCTGCAACAAGATGATTAATGGAAACTTCATTTCCAAATTCTCTTTTACATGTAAATTGCCACTATACTTAGAAATTTTTTAAGTAATACTTTAAAGAAGTACTTCAACTAGATCTGATTGTTTTCAGCAGACTTGATCAAAAAGCTTCCATTAAAAATTTTTAATCCTTTCCATCACTACCTTTCTAAACTGATTATAAAGTACTCTTTGGGAAGATTTAGCTATATTTGATTCAAGCAAAAACAAGTGGTTGGGAACTGATTTAACTATTTTTGATATGAAAATAAGGGAGTTTAGCTGCAGTGGCACAGTGGTTTTGTGAAGGACTGCAGCCCACAGAATTGGCCGTTCAAATCCAGCAGCAGCTCTCCAGGAGCATGGCTGGCCTTCCTACTCCCATCAGGGCAGTGATGTCCCCCCAAAACAAACAAGCAAACAAAGATATAAGGAATGAAAACTACAAATATGGAATGAACCATCTTTGAATTCTCATATGTGTTGTGAAAGACCAGACTTGCTATCCATTAGAATTTAGAAGAGTTTTATTGAAGGAATCAAAATAGGGCAGAAGGGAAGAACCTCCCCACCCCCACCCCAATTCAAATATATTTTATAGAGATTCCTTTATGAAGTCTTAAACAAGACAAAGATAAGACAAAGACACAAACTAGTTTTATGAATGAAGAAGACATGAGGTCATAATAGTGTCCCAAGCATCCCTGACCATATTGCTGATTATAGAAGATGGAAAACAAGTGGAATTTATCACAAAATCAAGATTGGGAGAACATAAATTCATCATTTCCAGGCAGGACTGGGGGTGTGGAAAACAGGCTTTCAATGGCTTATTTGCACTATTGCAGATGAGAGAAGCTTATAGGACTGATTCTAATCCCCTCCTATCACCTTGGTCCGGCTATGATCATAAATATATTGTCCTATTATCCCAACTTCCAGTAAGGACTCACCCAGGCAGGCCTCTTGAGGGTGAGGGTGCCCCTCCTGCAGTAGTAATCCAACTTTCAAAAATATTCTACTTGAGGGCAAAACTTTTGACGTTTTGGTTTAATGGTCAGAAATAAGTCAATGGAACCTGTCTTTGCGTCAAGACTCAAAATGGATTTAAGTGTGCTCTAGGGGGAAAAGAGACCACAAATTCAAGTGTATTTTAAGGAAAACCATTTATGAAACCTTAAAAAGGACAAGGACTAGACAAAAGCAGATAAGCATGTTGCAGAGAGAAGACAGTAGACAGATGTGCTAAGAATGGCTGTGAGCGTTAAATTAACCACGGAAGCAGGCACTTGATGGAGACCACAGATTGTAGACACAAGGCCTTGAGGGAGACAGGCACTGTGGCATTCTGAAATACCTCAAGGAACCTAAAAAAAAACCTATCCCTCATTTTCTTTCAGATCACAAACATTTTCCTCCTAAAAGGCTGGATTCAACTGATTTGAGACCTGCACAGCGCTTGTCTACAAGCACACACTGGAAGAGGTAACACTGGAAGGCGAAGCACTACCCATGATTTGACTAAGAAGAAAGGAGCTGGGCACATGCACAATGAGTATTCTAAGTACCCCAGGCACTCTGACTACAGATGCCATTTTGAATTTTCAGACTCCAACTTGACCAAACACGGCACACATGCACTGGACTCCCTGAAAGGAGGGTAGGAGTAGCAGGGCTGGGGTGCAAGAGCTTGTAAAAAAAACCCAGGCCACAACGACTACCCAAATTAAAAAACCATATCCCCAATAAGCACAATAGTTTTATTTGGGGGCGCTTGTATCTCTTATCACAATGCATTCATTCCTCCAATATGCCAAGTACATTTGCACACATGCTGTCATCATCATTTTCAAAGCATTCTCTTCCCACTTGAGTCCCTAATATCAGCTTCCTGTTTCTTCTCCCTCCCTCGACCATTCTCCCTTCTTCATGAATCCTTGATATGGTATAAATTAATTTTTCCGTATCTCACATCATCCTCCGGCATCCCTACCCACTTTTACATTATTCACCATCCTGGGAGGAGGTTCTACATTGATCCTTGTGGTTGATTCCCTCTTTCTACCCCCACCCTTCCCTAATCCTCCTGCTATCTCTACTCTCCCTGTTGTGCCTGAGGGGCTTATCGATACCTGTGTGGCAGCTTACCTGAAGCAGTGTGCATGCGCTGGTCTAATCCAATATGTAAGGGTAAGGCAGAGTTGAGGCCATGAGAGTGGGGTGAAGGAAACACCAAAGAGTTATAGGAAAGGTGTGTGTTTCACCGGTGCTATACTGCACCCTGACTGGTTCATTTTTTCCCTCTGACCCCTCTGTAGGGGATGTCAATTGTCTATAGATGTGGATTGGGTCTCCACTCCCTCCCCATCATTCACCTTGGGTATGGTTTTATTTTGGGTCTTAGATGCCTGCCCATTGACCCCTCATAATCACACAGGCTGTTGTGCTTCTTCCATGTGGACTTCATTGCTTCTGAGTTGTTAGATGGACGCTTTGTTTATCTTCAAGCCTTTAAGACCCCAGATGCTATATGTGTTAGTCTGGGTAGGTTAGAGGAACAAATTTCATAGACATGTATATAGATATAAGGAAAAGGTTTATATACAAGAGGGACATGACATTAAGCCCAGTTCAGTTCAAAGTCATAAGTCCGATATTAACCCATATGTCCAAAATCAATCTATAAAGTCTCCTTCCAACTCACGAAGTCACAGGTCAGTGGGTGCAGAATCCCGGTGCTGGCAGGGGTCTCCACATGGTTCTTCACTGCCAGGGCTCAGGGTCCATCAACAGCAGAAGCAACTCATCACTGTCAGGGGTCTCCATGTGGCCGTCCCAGCTTCAGAGGTCTGGCTCCATCAGGGCAATGCCGTGTGGTCTCTCCACCGGCTCCTCCAGCTTCTCAGACGCTGCCATCTTGTCTTGTCCGTTATTCATTGTCTCTCAGACTAACTCTCAACAACTGGGGAAGATAGCTTCTCATCTTCACGAGGGAAATATCGCGAGATTTCCCAGAAGTCTCACAGAAAGCCATGCCCACATGGAGGCCTCATTTACTACTCAATGGCTATCTCCAGATTAACAGGCTAGACTCCACCCCTACATTTCAATCCTAAAATTAACATAAGCAGGTGACTGCCACACTATATCTTTTGATAGCTGGGAACCATTAGCTTTCTTCACCACGGTTGCTTATGTACACCTTTTGTCTTCAGCAATCATGTCTGGAAGTTTAACATCACAGGAAATTGGATGGTTAAAAGAAAGTGTTCTTATGTTAAGGAAGTATTTGTGCTGAGGTGTAATATCCATCTGCAACTTTAATTCTTAACATATATATGATATATATGTATATATAAATGCCTGTATTTAGGCCTCTATAAATGTCCTTTGCCTCCTGGTCCTTTCCTCTGTTTCCTTTTTACTTCCCTTTTGTCCCACCATCATGCTTGACTTTCATTTGGGTCTAGTAATTCCTCATTGCATCATTGCCCTTGATTGAGTCCCCCTAGGCATCCTGTGGCACTCATTCCGTAGATTTTAGTTCATTTGTTGTTC
>PVJH01047710.1:0-11189 GCA_004026705.1 Nesogale talazaci | reverse complement strand
AGTCAGAGGGGGGCTGGCTGTCAGCAAGAAGACAGGCTGAGATCTTGAAGGCTGTCTTCAAACAAAACAGCCATCTAAGTGAGCTATCAACTACAACGACAAAGAAAAAGCACGCTCGTGTGTGGGACCCAACGGTTCTGAATATTAAAACCCATGCCCGGAGGGGAGAATGGCATGCAGTGTTACATCCTGAACCTTCCGTTTCCAGAGGGCTACGGGTGAAAACGGGAGCAGCAGGTCCATTGGTGGGACCCTCATCCAGGCATGTGCACAGACTTGCTGTCAAAGAGGGAGCACTGTAACATCGATGATAGATGTCGCACCTGATGATTTATTTTGCACTTTATCATTTTACCTCCCTTTTGAACTATTTTAAATTTGTTCCACTTTTAACATTTTCTTTTAAAATCAGGTGGTTCTCTCTTTTCGCTTATATCCTTGTTTTTATTTTGTCTATGACATCCAGGGTAGAAAAGCCTACAGAGGCAGTAACTGGATTAATGATTACATGGCAGGGGAGGTGGGGGTGAACATGGGGTACTAACAACTACTATTAAGAAAATGTCCTGGGCTGAGCCCCTGTGGCGTAGTGGTTGTGCGCGCGACTGTGGTCCACTGGGACGGAGGTTCAATTCCAGCAGTGGGGCTGGGCCTCCTACTCCCACCGCCGGAGAGCAGTGATGCCCCCCCCCCAAAAAAAAAAAAAAGAAAATGTCCTTCTGTAGCAAATTAAGCTGACCGTCCTCCTCCTTGTGGGGGCCGGTGTGCACTGACTGCAGGCAGCAAGCCTCCTGGGTAGTATATGCAGCCTCTTGGCCTGTAGAGGCTGTCCTAAGGGATCTTAGAGACAAACAAAAAAAGAAAAAGAAAATGTCCTAACTATCCCGGCCTGCGGGTCCGTAATTCACAAGTCCTGGAAGGGGGAGTGGGAATTTGGGAAACAGGAGATGCAAGAAATAGAGACAAGACAGTACTCTGATCAAGTCTCGTTTATTCAAAGAAAAGGCTCAAGTTTTAAAGGGTGTAGTGGGAGGGGGATTACACAGGTTAAGGAGACATCTGTTCATCTTTTACTGCTGACTAAGTCCATGTCAGCATGCCCTGCAGGGTCTTAGATAAATATAAATGTCCTTGCATCACTGTTGGTACCTTGTTGCTTCTGGCAGATACTAAAGGTCAGGACTATCTATAACTTCTTTATGTTCTAAAACAGACTTAACAAGGGTGGTAATTAAACAGGGCCACCTCCAGGCTTTAAGTTGAAACAAGAGATTACTCAAAACTTGGGCTTAATCTTTAGCAAGGGTTTGGCTACGTGACTGTAGCCAGGTCAAGCATGTCCAGGCTGGATGGCTCTGGACACCTAACAACTATCAGACAAAAATGTGGTGACTGCACAATCCTTCTTAATATGATAGAACTACTACTGGATTGTGTACTTGAGTTATATGACAATAATTTTTTTAAAAAGGAGACTTAGAGCCTTGGGAACCCTCGTAGTAGTTCTAGTCTGTCCTCCAGGGTTACTGTGGGGCAGAATCTATCGTATGATCATGAGATTGGGGGAGGTAGTGTCAGAACGTACTATATAAAAGTGTTCTTGGGGGGGAAGAGGCGCTTCTACCACGGGCTCAAGTAGAAAATACTTGGAAATGAAGATGGCAACACGTGTACAAATATGCTTGATACAAGTGATGTATTGGGTGTTATAAGTGCTGTCAGAGCCCCCAGTAAAATCACTGAGGAAAACGAAGTGTTCTTGTAGCCCTTTCTCCCTTGACGGTTGTTTCGGAAGTTCCTACCTGAAGCCTGTATGCCTCCTGCATAGGAACAGTGTTAGGGATGCAACCACCTCTGGCAGGAACATGTGCATGTCCTCAGAGGGTGAGGGAACGTCTTATCAGAATGCCTATTAGAGCACTTTAAGGATGAAATGCTAGTAACAGCAATTAGACATGTATACGGCTTTTTCCTGCTGCTGTGACTTCCCTAGAGCATGATACCGAATTACAGTCATGATGCATATTTAGTCCAGACTCTTTCCCACCGGACATTTACTTGTATGTCTCTCTTGCATGGGTTCTCACGTGATATTTTACAGCGGAGGAGGAGTTAAAAGCTGTCCCCCATGTCTTACAGTCGTAGGGCTTCTCTCCGGTGTGCATCCTCGCGTGCCCTGGAAGGTGGGACAATTGGCTGTGCGCAGGCATAGGGCTTCTGATCAGTGCGGGTCCCCAGGTGTGTCCATAAAGATAGGGGCCATTTGAGCCTTTTCCCACATCGATCGCACTCAGAGGGTTTTTCCCCAGAGTGTGCCTTCACGTGGGCTTCTAGAGACACAGGCCAGAGGAAAGCCTTCCCGCACTCCTTACATTCGTGGAACTTCTCTCTGCCGTGAGCCCTTTGTTGCCAACGGGGGTTCTGGAGGCAGCGGAAGGCCTTCCCGCCCTGCGGCCACTCGGAGGGCTTCTCACCGGAGTGCGTCCTCCTGTGTTCTCGCAGGTGTTTGGGACACCTGAAGGTTCTGTCTCACTGCTTAGTCCTAGGGCTTTTCCCCGGTGTGGGTGGCCATGTGCATTCGCAGAGACTTGGCCCACTTGGGAGGTTTTCCCGCACGGCTGGCGCGAGTCCGGGGCACCCGCATGTGTGCTCACAAGGACATGGGCCAGCCGAAGGCCTTGTCGCAGCCCTGACAGACGTCGGGCTTCTCCGCAGTGTGCTTCGCAGAGGCGAGGACCACGTGAAGGCTTTCCCATGTTCTTTGCAATCAGACGGCTTCTTTCCGGTGGGTGTGTTCCCACGTTCTCGAAGGTAGGAGCACCGGCTGAAGGCTTTCTGGCACCGCTGGCAGGCGTGGGGTCTCTCACCAGTGTGTGTGGTCCTGTGTGCTCGCAGGGACGGGGGCCAACTGAAGGCTCTCCCGCACTGCAGACATTCTTCTGCGATTCTGAAGGGACTGGAGACAGCTGCAGGAGCTCCCACACACTTTACAAGCGGATGGCCTGATTGTGCTGTGGGGCTGCTCGTGCGTGTTCTCCTCTGATGGGCACCTGCACGGCTGCCTAGCGTCTGGGTTTTCATACAGCAATGTGCCTTTCCCGTGAATGATGCATGAAGCCTGAACCTTCCTTAGACAGATGGAGATTTAGAAGCTGGCTAGAGGCTTCTCCACGTTGACTATGATCATTACTTTCAGAGAGTCTCTCATTCATATGATTTCTGTTAAAATGAAGAAAAGCTAGCATTAACTCTATGTTCGCGATACAGTTCTACGTGTGACCTGCTCTCGGGATTTCCTTTTGATCATTGTCACACTAGATTTTCTGGCTGAACAGGGCATGTAACCCATCAAGTTTACAGACAGTTGTTTCTGGCTAATTTACAAGGGGGATCTGAAAGTTTGTGGGAAATTTTCATTATTATTTTTATTTTTTGTGGCATCACTGCCTCTGGTGGTCATGGGCTATTATGTTTTACTTAGACTTTTTATGATTTTTTTTGAGGTCTCTTCATGCTTTAAAAACTCCATGATGAGCTCACATTTAGTGAAAAATTAGTTGTAAAAATTTCTTGTGAATGGATGAAGATGGTGCTGTGCATATGGGCAGTGGGGGCAATTTGTTCACTTTTTAAAATTGCATTAAACACAAAGGCTTTTTCCATGGTTACTGCGCTCTCTTGTTTGTGCCATTCACCTTGGGTTTTTGTGTTGATCTTCAGTGCTACTGCCTTCCAAGATTTTTCCTAAAATGGAGGCCCAAGAATAATTTCTTGTGAACTTTGGTGTTTTATGATCCTTGGATAATTTCCCCCCATATATATCCAGTTCAGAAACAGACCCACAGCCCTCAAATGGAGCTTCAGCATCTGAAACAAAGAAGTGTATGCAAATGTTATAAGGAAAAGACAACAGTATTAAAGACATGGAGGAATTTAGTTATTTGTGGGTTTTTGTTATTAAAAGTCACCAGTTGTCATGATGGGCAGAAATTTAATAGAGACAGTGAATTTATTTCAAACTTTCCTGAACAAATCTCCTTTAGCGCCAAAACTGATTTTTGAAGTCCACATCCACACTGATGACACTGAGAAAATTCTGAGTCCTTAACACGACGGACCGCCTTGGTTTACACACAAATTCTCATTGTCAGGGGGAAAGTAGCAGATTATAGCTCCATGAAGGTGACAAGCATGCCTCCCTTCCTGAGGAGCACACTCTTCTTCCCATATGACGCGTCTCAGAACAAGCTTGGTGAGGAAGAGCGGCTTGTTCTCTAAGTGTGGAAGAGTCGCGCCCTCCTTACCAAGTGAGGCCAGAATCCTGGCGGTTTCCAGCATCACGTCTCTGTAGAGCTTCCTCTGCATGGGTCCAGCACAACCACTCCTCCAGAGTGAAGTCCTCCGCCCCGTCTTCAAAGAGCACAGACTCCTAAAACAGATGAAAACAGGAGGATGAGTACAAGTGAGAGGACTGAGGACCTGGCCTCAAGTCACTGGCAAGGTTCTGGGTCGCTTCGTATCTACATTCTGACTCTAAAATCTTCAAGCTCTTCATCTGTGCCGGCACTCACTAAACTCCTACACTGCACAGCATTGCTCCTATATGGAAGAGGCTTCTGTGGATTTTCTCTGACCACGTCCAAGTCTCACTCCTCCCTGTGAGGAGAGTCTGTAGCATGATGGAGACCAAAATGGGGATTTTGAGAAATCCTGTTTTAATGAAATACTTTCATTTTAAAACCAATTCCTTATAAGAAAAATAACATATCTCCTTCCCTATGGTTTATCATATCACTGAACACTACATTACAGTCAGGGCCAAACCAGAATGAGGTTTTTAAGGAATAGAAACATTTCAGTAGAACTTCTACTATTTCCTTAACTGAACAAAAGGGACCGGATGCCTTTGGAAACCAGACTTACCACGAGGGCCAGCTAGTGACAGTACATTCAAGAGTTCCAGGCCATCAGAAGTAAAGTAGACAGGTCGGACTGACTGAAAATATTTTTTGGAGAAGTACTAATTTCATTTATCTGAGTAGTTACCACAAACTAGTTCCATCTTCCTCTTTGTGCTACTTCATAAAAACTAAATTATTAAAAATAGCACTCAAGAATCACAGGAAAGCAAAACAAAAACTTAGGATGCCACACATTACTTAGGAAGGGCTACCAAAAAAAATCAAACAGAAAAAAGATCTGCTGGGCAGAGTTTTCGTAGTATGCACCTACCTCCCCAACCCAGCTAGGTGAGCATTGAGCAACTTGCTCTGAATTACTGCCCCCCCACCCCTGTGTCATTGCCTGGGAACGTTCTCCCTGGTCACGGTGAATTTTTTTTTTTTTTATGAAAGCAGTTTTGCTCAAGCCTCGTTCTTGTGTTGGCCAATTGGAGAGACAATGAAATTTTGCGTCCTGTTTGGGACAGATGATGCAAAAAGATTGTGATGTTGGGGGCTGAGCCCTGGTGGCGTAGTGGTTGTGCGCTGGACTGCAGCCCATGGGTTGAAGGTTCAAATCCAGCAGCAAGGCTGGGCCTCCTATTCCCACCACCAGAAGGCAATGATGCTCCCCCAAAAACAAACAAACAAACAAACGGTATTGCTGAGCCCTGGTGGCATAAGTGGTTGAGTGCGGAACTTTGGCCCACTAGCTTGGTGGTTCAAATCCAGCTGCGGCTCTCAGGAGCGGCACTGGGTAGCGCCCACGACCACCAGAGGCAGTGATACCCACAAAAAAAACACAACAAAACAAAAAAAAACCCAAAAACTGTCGAAAGATTATGATGTTGAACACAGCTCGCAAGGAGAGCTCTATGGAAAAATCTCAAGTATACGCATGGTTTTCCCGCTTCACAAAGGGTGACACGTCGCTTGATGACAGACATTGTTCTGGACATCCATGGTTCTGGAGACCCATCAACTTCCCGCCTGGATGAAGAAGTTGACAAAATCCATGCACTTGGCTCACTGAAGAGATGGGGAAGGTAACTGGACTATCTTGGAGCTCGGTTCGGCAAATTTTAACACAAGGTTTGGGAATGAGCAGGGTTGCTGTGAAATGTGTGGAAACGTGCAATGCTTTGAAAGAACAGCTCCCGAGTGACCCAGCCTTCTCCCCAAGGTCGTTACTGATGATGCTCAAAGAGCTCTTTCCATCAAAGTCTTAAAAAAAAAAAAAAAAGGTAGGCTGTCTTTGCTAACCTTGAGATAGAGGTCTTAACCTTGAGTCTCCTTTTGCTTGGAGTCAATCAAAGGTTAAAACATTCCATTGGGAATGTGCACATGACTATAATATACGTAAAGGGACTGGCAGTGCTCTTCGCAAAAAGACATACCCTGTCTCAATTTCCACCATCATTCTAGAGCAGCGATTCTCAACCTTTCGCAGAAGTTGCCCGATTCGTAACGGTAGCAAAATGACAGTTACGAAGTAGCATGGGAAATGATTTTATGGTGAGGGGTCACCACCCCTCGAGGAACTGTATTAAAAGGTCATGGCATTAGGAAGGTTGGGAACCACTGCTCTAGTGGCTACACTGTGACCCTCATTTCTTCCCCACGGAAAACACAAACGTGAACGTACAAACCCTGCTCACGTGAAGCGATGAATGGCTTGGATTCCCCAAGTCCTGGTCCCTGAAAAATGTCAACTCACTTCTATCCATGAGCCAGGACCAGAGAATCCTGTCATGCACCAATGCTGACACTAACATTTACCAGATCCAGCAGCACTGCGGCAGGACAGAAACACCTCCGTTACTGGCGCACGGTGAAATGAGCTCCCTGGGGGACTCTGAACAGAGCTGTCTTTGTGCCTTCTCACCACAAGCCCCCATCACACATCGTACAAAGAGCATTGACAGATCAGCCTTAGGAGCGCTGATCTTTACAAAGTCCTATGTCCGAGGTGTAAGAACGTGGGGTTCCTGGGGGCATGATAGGCTGCTCACTGCACTCAAACAATTTATAAAAGCAATATGGTTTATGCCAAATCCTGCTTTTCTCCCAAGTGTCTGGAATTTTGTACATGCGAGGAAGAGCCTGTTTTTGTGATTGCCTGCTAATACACATCGTGGAGAACTCAGACTCTAACCAACTTTGCCAGTAGAAAACATTAAACACTGGGGCTGAGCCTGGGTGGCGTAAGTGGTGGGACTGTGGCCCGCGGGCTTGGTGTTTCAACTCCAGGGGTGGGTCTCAGGAGCCGCGCTGGGTAGCTCCCACGACCACCAGAGGGCAGTGAAGCACCCCCCAAAAACAAAACAACAAAACATTAAACACTGTTGTCACAACCTGAGTACCCAAGCCAAGCAAACCCACATTGAGTAATTCTGACTTACAACAACCCAATACGGGGTGGCTGAGACTGTAAGTTGGGGGGTGGGGGCACTCTTAGATGTCTTATCACAATCCACGCATGCCTCCATTGTGTCAAGCGCACTTGTACATACCCCACCACCATCATTTTCAAATCTTGCTCTTCCCACGTGAGGCCCCGATGTCAGTTCTTTTCTTTCCTCTCCCTCCCCCGCCTGCCCTCCTTCACGAACCCCTGATAAGTTAGAGATTATTTTCCGTGTCTTACATCGCCCCTCACCCACTTTCCCGTGATTTGTCCTCTGGGAGGGGGCTCTAGGCTGATGAGACTGCGCAGCTGAACGGACAGCTTTGCCTTTCTTTTCAAGGGTTGGCTGGTGAGGTTGACTCACTCACCTTGACCTCGGGAGCGCAAGGCCTGGCCCACACCGTCAGGACTCCTTATGGATAAGATGACACCCTAGTGCTGTGGTCAGATACACAATGGGCTGCTAACTACAGGGTTGGCAGTTCTAACCTGCCAGGTGCTCCTCTGGAGGAAAAGGAAGCCGCCTACCTCTGTGAGGTCCTATAGCCTTGGAAATCCTAAATGGGGCCACTGTGAGTCACAAAGACTCGATGGTGGTGGATTTGGGTTTGGTTTACGTCGTGCCACTGGGAGAGGGCTTATCAAACTGTACGTTTGAAATTGGATAGCACTCCTCGAGCCTTATGCTTTCAAAAAAAACGATATGGGGACATGGTAACAACAAATCCAGAGATCCAGAAGCCTAGAGGGCAGAGAGTCTACGGGAATAGGGAAAGGCAGCGTGCAAATAGAAAAAAGGGTGAAAATAGACACATAACTTTAAGAACGTGATCAATGTCACGAAATACTTTAAAATGGCATTTTTGGTAATTTTTTTTTTACCGGTTTATTCAGTATCCGTGGAGATCGTCAAAAATCGCCAATGCCCACTATATTTCAAGTCATCACGGTGGGGTATTGGGAGAAGTTGTCAATTAGCAATAATCGCGCCTCAGGGAAACCTCGTTGGCCACGATATCGCCACTGCGCAAAGATTAGTAATATTTTTCTCAAATAAAAAATTTGGAAAATGTTATTGTGTTATGCAAGTTTCTCTAGAAGAATGAAACCAGGACACTTAGGATTTTATATATAGGTTTATACAGTCCGAAGGAATAGACACACAGCGGTACAGAGGATTCAATTCAGCTCACTTCCATGGAGCAGTTAATGGACTGGAAGTCCTTCAACTCACATGGGCTGCTGGGCCCAAGGTCAAGGAAGCAGATTGCAGAGTCCTCCCTCAGCCAAGGCAAGCAGAGTCTGCTCCCAGGCAGCTAGCAGCAGGGTGGGTCACCAACAGTCGGTAGCTGCAGAGCTTGGCAAAGCAGGTCCAGATGGGATATTGAACCCAAGCAATGCAAGGCGACAGGTTCCACCAGCCTCAAGCTCAAACGGTGTCTGTCCCAGCAGCGCTAAGCAGGTCTCGAAGGAGCCTCAAACTCCAGTGACAGGATCCCAGGTTGGCCTGGCCCACAGGTAGAGGCAGAGAGCTGGCTAAAGCAACAGCATGCTCCAACACGCTCCCATCACCAAAGCGAGAGAGAGGGGGGCGGGCCTTGCAGAGCCATTTATCTCTTTGCCCTCCAATCAAAGTCTGATCTGATTAATTCCACATGTTCCTATTGGTCAGGTTGGCACAATAAACCTACCGCAGTTACGTTATACAGAGTTTGATGTCACAATACAAATTTTTAATTTCCAGAAAATAAAGATATTGCTACAAGGGAAAATTAAAGATCAGTATCTCTCAGGAACACAGATGCAAATCTTGTCAACAAAATATTACCAAATTAGCTGAGCCCTGGTGGCACACTGGTTGTGTACGGGACTGCGGCCCACAGGGTTGGCGGTTCAAATCCAGCAGCAGCTCTCCAGGAGCAAGGCTGGGCTTCCTACTCCCACCAGGGCAGGGATGGGGGAAAAAATTAGCAAATTCGTCCTTTTCCCACCAGCCATGATGAGAAGGGAGCATTACCTCGAGGCTGTGGCATGGACACTACAAGCTAACTGCTCCGGCCAAGCCCACTATTTCCTGGGCTGAGAACACTTTTGGACAGATGTGTCCATGCTGTTTCCAGTTGCTGGTGTTGAACTACTCCCAGGGACCCCTCAGCTGAAGCCCAAACTGATGTCCCAAATAAAGAAACTGCTGCACTGAAAAGCAAAAAGTTACACGCTCTGTTTTAAAGAAGCAAAACTGGTGAAAAAGCACAAAGACGAATTGTTGGCTACTTGTCAGACATGCAACAGAACAGTTACACATCGAGGTAAAAATGGACGCTCTCTCTCCTTGCTGAAGAGCCGGCTGGACACTCCTCCTGCTAACCCCACTGAGGACACAGGAGAGGAAGGGGCAGAGTTCTGCAAACCATGGCGCGAGAGGTCTAGTTCCAAGGGCAAGAGTCCGACCTTGATATGCAGAACACCTACATCTGGAGAGCCAACACTCACTTTTCCTTCTTCCCAGAGTAGGAGCAAAACAAAGAAACACTTTTCTCAACTAAAAATGTTGCCCAGTCAGCAAGAATCCCACAAGATCCCAAAAATGGATGTTAGGTACTTCTTGTCTTCTTTGTAAAGGGTAGATTTTGAAAATAAGAAACGTCTAATGTAATTTCTGAAATTAAAACTAATCCAAAAACCAATACATTTTTGCCTTTTAAAACAAACAAAGAGGAACTGAAGACCACAGGGACTAAGGGCGTGTTGGTCTTGGTGGAAAATCCAACATTAGTTCCAAGGACCAAGGAGGACGCGCCTTTGGCCAGGGCAGAGCATACATTCCAAGCGTATATGCTGATGGTAGCTGCAGCAGTAACGGGAGACCCAGTGCACAAGCTGGATCCGGAGTCTTTGGGGGACCTGACCACTTACTGAAAGCAAGTGCGAGGGTTTCTGGACAACAGACAAATCAAACAGCAGGACTGAGGGCAGCTCACAAAGCAATTGAACAAGCAAGAACTCAAAATATAAACTCACCACTCCAACTGATAGCAAGTTCATCATCAAATGTGCGACAGATTGGATTGATAAGGCAAAAAGGATGGAAAACAGCCTCTGGAAGAGATGCTACCCACAGAAATGAACTTGGGAAGATTGAGCAAGCGTCCCAAGGCCTTGGGTATTCAGTGGGAGTATATTCCTGGCTATCGAGGCATAAAAAGCAACAAAGAAACTAATTGATTGGCCACAGAAGAAGTTAAAAAATAGACTTCATTTCCATCCAAGGATGTTAACCTTTGTTTTTGGAGTTATATCTGTTGATGTCATATTCCCAAGTTTTTCTTCCCTCTTTGTTACGGTAATGACTTACTAAACTGCTGTCTCCATTTTGTTTTTAATTTTTGTGTAGCAATTAGTATCAACATCTTTCTAGATGAATAGAAATACACTCTCCATTTACAAGAAAAAAAACCCCTAGGAATATGCAATCTAGGAGCAAGTTTTCTTTGGCATTCTTCGGGGTTTACAGAGAAATGCATTACTCGAATGAACACCTGAACCCTGCCCCTCCTCTGAAGGCAGATGTTGGTATCAAAAACACAATGTGGGCTGAGTCCCGGTGGCGTAGTGGTTGTGCGCGGGACTGTGGTGCACTGGGATGGAGGTTGATTCCAGCTCCACGGAGCAGAGGCTGGGCCTCCTACTCCCACCACCTGAGGGCAGTGATGCCTTAAAATTTTTTTTTAAAAAAACACACAATGTGGGGCTGAGCCCCGGTGGCATAGTGGTTGTGCGCAGGACTGCGGCCCACTGGGTTAGAGGTTCAATTCTGGCTCCCAGGAGCAAAGGCTGGGCCT
>PVJH01047709.1:0-11185 GCA_004026705.1 Nesogale talazaci | reverse complement strand
CCTCTAGTACTGAACTCGGACTTCTGACTTTCAGAATTATGAAAATACTTTTCTCTCATATTAAGCTGTCAAGTTTATGTTCATTTATTACATACAGAAGCCATTGGAAACTAATATACCTTGCTAATATGTTCTCTTCAAATTATCCTGATTATTATCCCTTTAGTTATTATATTTTTATCATGGGAATTTGAGAGAAAAAATGCCTATAAAATTAAGCACGTGCCTCGATCAATCTTTTGATGATAATAAGGTCCCTGATTTCCACCAGATTATCAAACAATCTTCTCTCCCAACAGTCAGTAGTCAAAGGATTAAGTCAAGTGTTTCTATCATAAAGAAAGGTAACCCAATAAATGAGGGAATTATCAAATAATATCACAGTTAAGTAAAATTTTGCTGAAAATAATTTTTAAGTGGTTACAGTAACATATCGACAGGGCAGTGTAGATATTCAAGTCAGACTCGGAAGAGGATGTAAAACAGAGAATATCATACAAACATCAGATGGATCTTGGATGAAAGCAGAGAATTCCACAGTGATATTTACTTGTGTTTTATTGACTACTCTGAGGTAATCAACTGTGCAGATCAGAACAAACTGAGTAACATTTCCAAAAGGGTAGGGGGTATTTCATAACACTTAATTGTACTCATGTGGGACTGGAATGTAGATACCAAGAGATTTTGCCATTTTAATAGAAGAGGAAAGTTATACTTCTTGGTTTAAAATCAGGAAGGGTGTGCCAGGGTGCATCAGCTTTGAGAGAAGGCTCATTAATAACCTGTGGTCCACAGATGTCACAACTCTGCTTGCTGAAAACACTGAGGATTGGAAGCACTTACTAATAAAGTCTAAAAACAGCATGTAGTTGTCAGTATGGAATAAAATATTCTCAAGTGGGTTGATAAGAACATCAGGATAAACAGAAAATATTAAAGATATCCAGTTGTCAAGGATTTAATTTCACTTGGGAGCATTATCTGTGTTCATGGAAACAGCAGTTAAGAAATCAAATGAAGTGGTGCATGGGACAAACCTGATCCAAAAGATCTCTTTAAAGTATTTGCTGGGGGGGAGGGGGGCGGGGGTGAAAACTCAAAGATATCACTTTGGTGACTAAGGTAGGTTCAATTTAAACTGTGGTATTGTCAACCATCTGATATGAATATGAAAGCTGAACAACGAATAAGGAAGATCACAGAAGAACTACTGCCCTTAACTGGGGGGTGGAGGGGATGTTGGGAAGAATATTGAAACTACCATGGACTGCCCAAACAAATAAATCTGTCTTGGAAGGAAGATAATTAGATTGCTCCTTGGAAGTAAGGATGACAAGCCTTCCTTTCATGCACTTGGGACTTGTCAACAGGCAGTACCCGTCACAGGGAAAAGACGCTATGACTCGTAAAGTAGAAGGTCAGTGAACAAGAAAGCCAAAACCTCAACTTGCCACCCTCAGTGGATTATGACTTATGGCATCCCTGTAGGAGACCTGGCTCTGTGGGTTTCCAAGGCTATAAATCTGTACAGGAAGAAAAAGTCTCATTTTTCTCTCTCACAAAGGAGATGGCAGTTTCAAACTGCTGACCTTATGGTAAGCAGCACATTACATTGTACCACGAAAGCTCCTAATTCTAGTCTTCAAAAAAAGTCAAGCTTGCTCCCATCATATCAATTCTGACTCATTGCCACCATGTAGACAGAATAAAATTGCCTCCATCAGTTTCTGAGGTTATAAATCTTTATAAGCAAAGAAAGCTTCAAAGACATTAAGTACAGGATACTACAGGGGCTAGGGATGATGGTGAACAATTATGGTAGAAAAGTCCAGGACCAGTGGAGACAGAGATTTGACCTGAGTGGAGCTCATGTCTATAAAGATATCATTTGAATGTGTCTTTCTTCACAGTACCTGGAGCTCAAGATGCCCTTATCCTGTGCCCACTATATTGTGGAAACCACCAAATCATGGGCAACCACATGGCAGAAATAGAGACCTGGCAGCCTGTGGCTCTCAAAGCCTCAATTCTCAGAGCCCAAGACCTTTGCTTTGATTTATTGAACAACCCCATCGCACAAAGTCTGATGGACTCAGATGTCATACAGTCAGTGTTTTTCTTACTCCAAAAGCAGGCAATTCAATGACCAGCCACCTAAGAGATCAAAATATTTGCTCTCTCATTCCACAATTGTAAATTGGAGTCAGGCCTCAGCAGATGTCTTTGAGATCTGTTCACAATTGATTGTTTTTCTTTTATAGTCTATAAATCTAGCAATAAATAAATAATAATGCTTGAACATCCACTTTGCATTTATTTTATTTATTGCATTTTTAGACAATTTTGTTTTTTGGTTTCCAAGTGACCTGAATATGCTTAAACATATATTGACATCAAGGAGGTTGCCATGGAAACTGAATGCAGCTGCACATAGAGATTTATAAGCAGGTAATTGCAAATACCCTGAAGCACAGGATGAGTGCTTGATGGCATCCTAGTTGCCTTGGGGCATATCAAAATTAAATAAGGCATCATGTCTTGAAGTGAGAGGTGACGATGATACATTGAACCATAGCTGAAAGAAAAAAGCATTATATTTCAAAGATCTGGTTGTAGGGAGATGATACTGGTTTGTGTGTTGAAAAGATTCAGAGCTGTATTCCCCATGTGCTTATGCATCAACTCAAAGAACTTTAAAAAAACCAACCCAGTTGTTATTGAGTCCATTCCAATGCATGATGGTAAGATGATCCCTCATGTGTCAGAAAATAACTCTACTCTAGGGAGTCTTCCATGCTGTGGCCATTTAGAAATACAGTGCCAGACCTTTTTCATAGGGTACCTTCGGGGGTGTTTGAAATACTACCCTTTTGATAGCCATCTAGTGAACAAAGAAAAGGAGAGACTCATAGACTCTTACAATGTGGGAAACCCTAAAAGTCACTCACACATGAGGGTCCAGGGACTCTTTAATGTCAAGGATGGGTGCCGTAATGTGCACTGTTAAAAGATGTTCAAATAATTCCATCTCATGGCAGCTCCAAAATCTTTTTACTCTTCCCAATCAAGACATGTCCATCCTTGCCAAATCCATGGAAAAAATAGTTTCATAAACTCTTTGTAGGCATCCATTGGCATGAAGTTCACAGCCTCAAAAAGAATAATGATGGTTGTAGGTGACTTTGCTAGGTGACCTCAATAGTGGGAGTTCGTATCTTGATTTTATCCTTCTACTACATATGAACAAAACTGAGAGTGATGAAATTTACTATTTATTGAATTCTATCTTCTTTACTTCCCTACTTTCACTGTCAAACTAAATTTTCCTTATTCAAGTCTAGCTCATGAGTCTATAAATTATCTTATTTTTAGGCAAAATATTGTTCAATTTCAAAAATGTTCTGCAGCAGCCCTGGAGTCTCTGGAAAATACAATACCTAAAGCAGATTGATAATCAGACAGCTTCCTGCTAAAACAAGACAAAACACAAGATTTAGAGTCAGAAGGACTTGGATTGAATCTTGATTTTGTACACACTGTGGTATACTGGAAAAAAACATTTAATTTTCCGAAATCTTAATTTTTTCCCTTGTGAAGTAGTGATAAAAATTGTACTTTAGGGCTGAGCCCCGGTGGCGTAAGTGGTCGAGTGCGCAACTGCAGCCCGTGGGCTTGGTGGTTCAAATCCAGGGGCTGCTCTCAGGAGCAGCACTGGGTAGTGCCCACAACCACCAGAGGCAGTAATGCCCAAAAACCAAAAAAAAAAAAAAAAGAATTGTACCTTAGGGCTGAGCCCCGGTGGCATAGTGGTTGAGTGCGGGACAGCGGCCAGGGCTTGGTGGTTCAAATCCAGCAGCAGCTTTCAGGAGCAAGGCTGGGTAGCCCCCACTACCACCAGAGGGCAGTGATGCCAAAAAAAAAAGAATTGTAGCTTAACTCACCAGGTCATTTAGTTGATTTTAAATGATAACTAACATGTGGAAAGCACTTTAAAATCATAAAATAATAAACAATAGCAAATTATGGTGTTCAATGTACTTATATTGAAAACCATCATTTTTCCCACTATTTCTTCACTACCAATGTACATTAAACTGAAATAGCAGAATGGTGATATGGCAATACAAAAATAAGGACTATAAGTATGTAGTAAAAGAATGCTTCACAGTTCATCAAATTCAAATATTAATAAATATTGGCTGCTATTTTTGAATGGAAAACAAATTCCAAGAACCCTGTGGTAGCTAATTTAACCCTAAAACTCAAAACTCACCTCCATCGAGTTGATTTGATTCACACTGACCCAAGAAGATAGAGTAGAACTACCCCTCTGGGTTTCTGAGACTATACCTCTTTACTGGAGTAGAAAACCTATCTTTCAGCCACAGAGTGGCTGCTGGTTTTGACCTGCTAACCTTGCGGTTAGCAGCCCAATGAATAGCAGCTATGCCAGCAGGGAACCTGATGCAACCCTTTGCAGTAGAAGTTATCTCCATTTCAGAGGCGATGCCATACTATTGTGAACATATTCTTCCGATCCATCAGCAACTCATCCTACATGGAACCATTCCTCCCATTCCAAGATGTTCCCATGGAACTATGCATTTAGGTCCATGACTTTCAGTTGTAGAAAACAGCTGGACTTGAACCAACAAGTCATTTATTTGTGGATTTCTTTATGAACTTTGGGAGAAAAAGCTCTGTGTTGCTAACAGAAAAGAATTTGAGCCTGCAGCTTCCAGTGGTGATCACCTTGCCTTCTGAGTACCACTACACTAGAGGCTGAAGAAAACTGAAGACAAGGCATCCTGAAAAATAGCAAGCCCCAGGAACACCATAGGCACCCAAACCGCCCTGTCTGTACCGATCACTTCCTCTACCAATTTCCAATGAATTCCTTTTGTTATTTAAGCTTTCTTGAATTCATCTGGAAGAATCCTGGCAGGAAATAAACTCCAGATCATCAAATATGTGCCTTAAGGAAATTAAAACTTTATATGTAGAGATGTGGACTTTCAGAGCATAGCCACAGTGGGAAGTGTTTATCATTCCCACGGATAAAGAGACAAGGGAGGATACGGGGTTCTCAAAACCCAGTGTGAACTAATAAATTGAAGCAGGCTGTGCCTACAGGATAGGATCCCACAAAAGTTATTGTGTGGGAAGGCAAGGGAGACAGAACACTGCAGCAGGGAAAGGAGCAGGGAAAGAAGACTTCAATTCTTTGTCCTCTCACTCTTTGATGTCCCCCAAGTACCAAGCCCAAGGAGAAGCAAATGAGAAAGGCAGCCCGAAGGATCTGTCTGTTGGGTCAGCATCACCAGACAGAGGAGGACAGAGAATATCAGAATGGGAGCAAGCTGGGGGGGGAGAAAACGCTACTAAAGGGTGTCTTTGAAACTGGAGAACCCCATTTCCTCAGCAATACACTTCAGTGCTGAAGCCAGGATTCATTCCAAGTCTGTTTCTTGTGATGTTACCAGGAGACTCAAGGTTTGGGGGCCACTTTTGGTGCTTGTACCACTTTCAAGAAAGAATCCGGGCAGGGACAACATTCAGAGCAGACTCAGAGAAAGGTTTGAATGGGAAGAGTAGTCCGGTAGAATTAACAGCGGGGCCTTGTAGTCTGCTGATGGCAGATCGTCTACCATTGGCTGATGTTCTGGTGGGCAATCTGCTATTGGCCAGTTTTCTGTGGCACATATACCCTTTACAGATACTTGAACCCCTGCACCCCAGAATTCATAGTGTGACCTTGCCCCTATTCAGCCATCGTAGGGCTGCTGTGAACATCCTGTCTTCCCCACTATCTCTGGTGTCTTCCATTGCTTAGATATGAAGGACAGAGAAGCCATTCACCTGCCTCTGTGCTGGGGTAGCATTGGGGGGGGGGAGAGGTGTGGGGGGAAATATACCTCTACCTCTCTTTGGAAGTAGGCTTTCTGCCATTGTCACACTCCCCCCACCCCCGGCCCAACACACACACAAGTTTTATCCAACTAACAATACTGAAAGCAATGTTCTCTCCACTCCGCTTGAAAGTATTTGCTCCTGTATTCTGGCTCATGATGTAACTGGTTCCATTCCACAAGACCTGAAAGACAAGAGTTCACCTGCATCTAGCACTGCACAAATCACCAAGGAACCTTTGATCTCTCTCTCTAATACTTGACTATTACATTGTCCTAACATTTTGGCTTCATCTTTGTGATTCCATCATATGTCAATGTCATTGTGAGTCATTCTGCTGACTCACAATGACATTAGATAACACCAATTAGTCACTTATCTCTTCACCACATCAAGGAAGTGAGACTTTTCATCTTCCCACTCCACATTCCTTTGAGAGGACAAGGAAAGACCACTAAATTCTCACATCATTTGGTGACAAAATGAAGGGATGCATATGTGATATGTACAAAATAAGTCTTCAAAGACGTATGGAACAACAGAAAACAAGTAAAATATTGCTATAGGATGCTCATTTTTTTTTAAATGCTGGTATTAGGAACAAGTTTCAGACAAAGAGCTTGAAAGTAAGGAGCTTCTATTTTTAGTTAAGGTATGGTCTGTAATTCTACGGGCAGTGTTAGGCTCTCTATCTTCACTCCAAGAGAAATGAAGTGTTTCTGATTCATTCAGTCAATTAATAAAACAATATTTATTGAGTATTTATTGTGTATTGGAGTTCCTGGATACTTAGCTAGCAAGTTTGGCTGCTTGGCCAAAGGTTTCAGTCAATCCAGGGTGACTCAAGACAGGCTTGCTGCATGTGCTTCTGACAAATCAACCACGAACAACTCAAGGGTGCAGAGTTCTACACTACACATATGGGATAACCTTGAGTTGACATTGACTCCGTGGCAAACAGTGGTGGTGGTGATAACATGTATGGGACAATGTTCCAGGCACCAAAAATAGACCTGAAGCCTGCCCTACTGAAGCTGATATTCTAGTGGAATAGTGAGAACAAGAAAAACATATCAACTCTATTGTATGTTAAAGGAGCTGTATTGGCTACACATTGGTTGGCCTGCTGATGGCTGATGAAATCGCCAGAGCTTACAGAGAAAGAGGGCAATCTTGGAAACTCAGAGGGGCAGCTCTGCCCTGTCCTGTCAAGTCAGCAACAGCTAAATGGAAATGAGTTTGATCAGCGTGGATTATTGCATGTTAAATGTTGATACATGCTAAAGAGAACATTAAAGGCTGAGAAGAAATGGAAGGTGGTTGCAGTTTCAGGAACAATAACCAAGAAGGCCTCTTGAGCATGGAGAAAGTATAAAGTATATGAATATTATGAGGAAAACACATGACAGGCAGAGGGAATAATAGGTGAAGACATGTGGGGATGAGAAAAGACTCCAGGCGAAGTTTTAAAATGACTGATGATTATAAATACATATATTCCAAATATAGAAACTAACTTCAAACAAATATGCACTCACACACACAGAGATAATATTACATGTTGGAACTAAATCATATTAATACCTTCATGTGCACACTCATGCCTACTTACAAGCAAATACTCATTGAAAAAGTACAGGAATAAGGAATAATGTGCATCCAATAGTGAAAGTCAAGGATAAAGTGAGGTTGAAGAATCATGGAAAGCCTGTGTGGCTGCCCTCATTGTTATGGCCTGCTGTGATGCAAAGCAATGGTAACTACCACACATCCTCAAAGGCTTCTCAAAAGTCTTCATTCAAAACTCTTATAGACATCGCTGTGGGAAGTCCCTTCCCAGCAGTAGGTATCCCATATGCAGACTAGCAATAGTAGAAAACACTGAAAAATGTGAGATTAAAAAATAATCTTTAAAGTACAGTTTAGCTGACTCTAAAGTAAAATAAACAATCTGACTGCCAGAAATGCAAGAGCAGTTCTACAGGATAAACTAGCTCAGGAGACACATATTTCCTGGGGACATCTGATAATC
Source organism: Nesogale talazaci (assembly GCA_004026705.1). Classification (NCBI taxonomy): domain Eukaryota; kingdom Metazoa; phylum Chordata; class Mammalia; order Afrosoricida; family Tenrecidae; genus Nesogale; species Nesogale talazaci. The sequence goes on along the minus strand of PVJH01047709.1, from coordinate 3,240 downwards.
CTTGAATCCTAATAGCACTGTGAGGTCAACAGATAGGAGTAATCGCCCCAGGCAGATATGAAATCGCCAATAAAGTTAAGAATCAAGAAAGGTGACACGTGGGTGGGTTAAGCAGAAAACCACCTATCCCCTGACTTGTCTGTCTTGGCTTTGATTTGTAGGTAGGGGGCTAAAACAAATAAAGAACAGCGAGAGGAGCACAGATCTCCTCTGATAATCTTTAACTATAATCAGACATCTTGGGTGACCCTAAATCTTCTAACCCAGAAATTACTTCAGAATGATCCAGGATTCTTTCGCATCTTTTTGCACCTATAGGAAGCAAATGACTTTACCTCTAGAGAACAAAGCTACTTTCCCTTGCAATCTTACAGAATTCCCATATTGGAAAATTTGAGGAAAATAATTTCACAATGAAAATTCAGTATTTACCCACATAACTGCAATTAGACCACATATGTGAGAAAAGACACAGAGAAGCTCCATATCATCAGTTAAAGCACGGCCGAGGGCTACTAAGGAAATTGCACAGGCATAATTTCAGGTTGAAGACTTTTTTCAAAATAAGCCCATGAGACCAAAACACAGCTTTGAATTTGTTGCTGTGGATAGGTGCCATCAAGTTGGTCCTATTATAGACAGTCCCCTCATAGGGACCCAGGGTGCAGCAGAACAAAGCCATGTCTGGTTCTATACCATCCTCACAACTGCTATGTTCAAGCCCACTTTTGCAACCACTGTGTCAAACCCTCTTGTCCAGGGTCCTTCCTGCTAGTTTTTGCTGTCCTTTGCTTTACTAGACATGATGTCCTTTTTCTAGGGACTATTATCTTCTGATAACATGTCTAGTTTACATAAGGCAAAATCCCACCAAGCTTGCTTATAAAAAGCAAGTATGGCTGCACTTCTTTGGAGATAGATATGTTTGCTCTTTTGACAGTCCGTGGTACTTTCAATACTATGCAGCAGCAGCATAAGTCAAATCCTTCTGGGGCCTTTCTTATTCTGTATCAAACTTTCTTTTCTTAAAATTAAAATATCATTTTATTGGGGGCTCTTGTAGCTCCTATAACAATCCAGACATTCAAAAAAAGCAATCCAGACATCAGTAGTATCAAGCATATTTGTGTATATGCTGCTATTATTATTTTCTAGACATTTACTTTCTACTGAGCCCTTTTGGTATCAGCTTTTTTTTCTCTCCCTCCTCTCTTCCACCCTCATGACCCCTGATAAACTATAAATTATTATTTTCATATCTTCCACTGGCTGCTGTCTTCCTTCCCCCACGGTTTTTGTTGTTCATCCCCCTAGAAGGGGAAGGTGGTGGTTATGTGTCCATCATTGTGATCAGTTCCCCCTTGGTCCTCTCTTCTCCCCACATTCCCCTGCCCTTCTGTCATCACTAATTCCATTCCTGTTCCTGAATTCCTTGTGCTGTGAGCTCTTATTTCTAATCTGTACCTGTGCACATTTTCCTGATCTAGCCTGAAGTGAATGGCAGTACTGGGGTCATGATATTGGGGGTTGAGGAAGACTCAAAGAACCAGAGGAATATCATGTGTATCATCGTTGCTTTACTGAAGCCTGGCTGACTCATCACTACACTGTGACCCTTCTGTGAGGGGATGTCCCATTGTCTACAGATGGGTTTGTGATCTCTTTTCTGATCCACCTCATTCTCAACAATGTTTTTTTGTCAGTTTGTTTGTCTGTCTGTCTGCTTGTTTGTCTATTGTCTTCTGATGCCTGTTACTCAGACCTGGTGATACCTCATGATAACACAGGCTGATGTGCTTCTTCTGTGAGAATTTGTTGCTTCTCTGCTAGGTGACTACTTGTTTAACTTCGAGCCTTTAAGACACCAGGTGTTATACCCTGGTGCCCAGGTATAGCCCCTGGACACAATTTGATTTTTTTTACCAGCTTTGCTTATGCACCCATTTTGTCTTCAGTGATGGTGTCAGGAGGGTGAGCACCACAGAATGCCAGGTTGTCAGAACAAAGTGTTCTTGCATTGAGGGAGGGTATGAGCAGAGGCCTGAAGTCCATCCACTACTTCAGTGTATTGCCATATAAATATATGGCCTAAGCCATATACCTAAGCCAATACCTCTATTTTTATGAATTAATGTATTTACATATATACACACCTATGTTTATACTTCTATTCATAGCTTTGCTTTCTAGATCATTCCTGTTTCCTTTTACCTTCCTGTTTCACCATCAATATTGCCCTACTTCTGCCTCTTAATAATTCCTCTCAGCTAGATTGCTATAGTGTCAGTACCCCAGGATCTCTACATTGGCAGTAGAGATCTTTGTTGACAGTAATTCCTGGTTGTTCCTCTGTCTGTGGCATTGTTTGGTCAGTACTCCCTTCCCTTCCCTCTTCCCCCAAGTCCCCCCAAGACATTTGGTCCCATTCCTTCCTCCTCAGACTTGCTTCCCATGCCTATCTTATATAAGTAGGCAAATCAACAATGTATATGGGATGATTGAAGAATAACATGGCTTGGGTGAGGTGCACCTTAGTCTTCAAAGTATCGTGCTTGCTTGTAAACACTTTAAAGTGTTTGGCAGCATATTTATACAGTGAAATGTGTCATTTGGCCTCTTAACTGCTGTTCTCAAGCCAGTTGAAATCCATTACAATTTCAATCTTTTCCCATTTAGCACGATTCTGCTCATTTGGCCAGTCATAAGAATTTTTGCTTTTTTAAAATGTTGTAATCCATATTGAAGGTAGCAATCATTGATCTTTATCAGTAAATGATTCAAGTCCTCCTCACTTTCAGCAAGCAAAATTGTGCCACTCGAATATCAAAGGTTGCAAACCAGCCCTCCTCTAATCATAATGCAGCATTTTTCTTTATATTATCTGGTTTCTCTGGTTACTTGCTCAAAATACAGTATAAGTATGGTGAGAGGATAAGCACACTCTTCCTGATTTAAAACTAGGCCATATTCCCTTGATCTGATCTCACAACAACCTCTTGATCCCTTTACATGTTTACGTGTACCCTTAAGGGATGCCTTGTTCATTGTAAGGCCACCATCTAAGGCCAACATAGTGTTTACTGCATGGCTTGGGTCACTGAGGTTGGGGATAAACACCCTCAAAAAGTCTACCCAGGACCATATAAATGGGTGATATTGCCAACTCATATGGGATTTCAATTCCCCGTTGCTTTAAGTATCTCCATATCATTTTCCACAGTGCTTGGATGTATTTACAAA
>PVJH01047708.1:0-11164 GCA_004026705.1 Nesogale talazaci | reverse complement strand
TGTTAGCTGTAGCCCTTCTGCTTGGAATTTAAGCTCACAGAGACCCACATCTTTTTCTAGGTTTGGGGTTGAAAATACAAAGGTTGGAAAACGTGAGGAAGTGAGAGCATCTCCAGGGAAGCTCTGAGACTGACTCTTCCGTGGAATATTTGTGGAAATCTTCCCAGGCTTTTATGTTTTGTTTTTGCTATTTGACATCTCTGTTGTCTCTTTTTTGTAGGGTGATAACGAGCAAGAACTTGACTACATTTATGTTATAATAACTCTGTTTGGCAGACTGACTGTACATAAGTATGTAGAAATTTACTTGTGAATCGGTCTGTTCTAACTCCTCATGACAACATTCAAAAAGACCTCACTATAGGGCTGAGCCCCGGTGGCGTAGTGGTTGTGCGCGGGACTGCGGCCCACGGGGACGGAGGTTCAATTCCAGCCTCCTACTCCCACCACCGTAGAGCAGTGATGCCTCCCCCTCCCCCCCAAAAAAAGCCTCACTGCTATCGAGTTATTACAGATTCATAGGGACCCTATAGGACAAGTTAGAATTGCTCCTGTGAGTTTTCTGAGGCTGTAACTGATGGGGAAGAGAAAGCCCATCTCTATCCCAAGGAATGCCTCCCAGTGGTTTTGAACTGCAGAGCTGGCAGTTGTGTAACCCTTGCACCAACTGAGCTCCTCGTAGAGAGGAGGGGGAATTCTAGACAACCAACCACTGGCTAATCATAATTCCCCTAGTTTAGATCAGTTGATGGAGTAGTGATTTTGTGTTGGGCTGCTAACCATAAGTTTGGCAGTTTGAAACCACCAGCCACTCTGAGGGAGAAAGATTTGACTTTCTATTCTTGTTAACTGTTATTGTCTCCGAAATCCACGGGCGCAGGTCTACCCTGTCCCAAAGGATCTCTATGAGTGGGTACCAACTTGATGGCTTGAGTTTGGTTTGGTAGATTAAGATAGGGTTTCTTCTGTCTAGTCGCCCTGCTAATGATTTGGCACTTACCTGAGGAGGAGCTTTTTGAGATTTAAATGAGGTCCTAGATTGGCAGCCAACCCTTTTCTCCAATTAGTTTCCAGTGGTGTGGAGTATCTGGGCTGGCCTTTTGCAGTTTGGGTCATGACTTATATGCCTAATATTTGTTTTTTTGGATTAGAAAAACCTTAAAATCTTAATTAATTTCCTTACTCAACAGAGGCAGAGAATTTGCTTCTACTTTCTCAAATTCCTAATTGAGTCCTTGAGTGAGGGGCTGAGCCCCGGTGGCGTAGTGGTTGGGCGCGGGACTGCGGCCCACTGGGATGGAGGTTCAATTCCAGCTCCACAGGCGCAAAGGCTGGGCCTCCAACTTCCACCACCAGAGGGCAGTGATGCCCAAAAAACAAACAAACAAACAAACAAAAGAAAACAGAGGGCAGTAATGCCCAAAAAGCGAAAACCTTGAGTAATTTTGATTCCGACTTTATCCAAGGGACACAACATCTTCCATGGTTGTCATGGTGCTGCTGGGCTTTGTGAAATGGGAGATTCGCCACTGCTTCACCATATGCATCCACTGTTTGGATTCCAAAAAGGCTGTGGAGCCAGTTAAACTTGCTAATATCAGTGGCATTATTCTTGTTGGATGACATCACGGGGAGGACGTGCTTTTTGTTCAAGGCTAGGTTAGGAACTCTTAATTTCTCCCCATTTTCTTTAGATAAATATCTAGTGTTAGAATATCTCCATCAAAGAAGTATGGTTGTTTTCAGAATATTGATATGTCCACCAGGGCAATGATGCCACACACACAAAAAGAATATTGACATGATAGGTATTTTTTTTTGAGGGGGAGCATCACTGCTCTCGGTGGTGGGAATAGGAGGCCCAGCCCCACTGCTGGAATTGAACCTCCGTCCCCGTGGGCCGCAGTCTCGTGCACAACCACGACGCCACCGGGGCTCAGCCCTGATATGTATTTTTTATTTACTTAGACATTTCAGTACTCACTATATGCAAAAGAGCATAGATGTAATTATGTATATAATAGATGCAGTTACTCTCCTTGGAAGCAAATCGATTTCCAGAATTTTCAAAGATTACTTTGGACTTAAGTTTTTCAACAACTCTTGTTGAATGATTCATGCATTTCTGAAAATAAAAGGATAGAAAACTAAGGAAAATAAAAAGAATGTGAAAATCACTTAAGGTCTATTGGGTCTACTTTTAAAATATGAAATTTAAATGAGAAGAATAGAAGCTATGTTTTGGCAATTCTGCATTAATGGAGGATTGGAGGAGATAGATGTCCCACCACTATTATGACAACCTGGCACTAGAACTTAACTTGTTATGTAACAGCTCTTTCATTCACTGAAAACAACTCAGTAGATGAGGAAAAGAGGGAGAGTTAACTGAATTCAAGCTCAGTAGGAGAAACTTTATTTGACATGTGAATTAGAAGAATTGGATGCTAGGAGCCTGAGGAAGAAAACACTTAGGTTAGCTGCCTGCTGTGGATTGAATTGAATCTCCCCAACATGTGTATTGAAATCCTAGTCCCTTTACTTGAGGATGTGTTTGGAAATAGGGTTTTTCTTTTTTCGTGTTAATGGAATGATTTCAGCGGAGATTGGATACTAACTATTCATTTTATAGTCATAAAAAGAGCAGAGTAGAAACGAAGGCACACACTGAGAAGACAGATGCCAAGGAACACGCAAGGTGGCTGGCAGACACTGGAAACAGGAGACACCAAGGCCCTGATTTGGACTTTAGCCTCCAGAATTGTAAGGAATTACATTTCTGTTCTTCAAACCAATCCACTTGTAATTCTACTATGGCAGCACTAGTAAATCAAGACTTTTAAATATTTAAAGGACTCTGGTGGAAAAGAAAATAAGTTCATCTCTGTGGTTACATCTGTGGATACTAATGAGAGGCATATTTTTGTTCTGTATTAAGGAGGAGCTTGATATTCCTGGCCTAATTGTGAAGGAATGATATGCATACATTTCTGTCTCTCGATACCCTGACATTTTGGTAGAGACTAAGAGGAGGAGAGCAGTTAGACATTTTTGCATAGGTATTAAATTACAGTGGCTAGCTAGCTCTTCGGGCCCTAGCTGACTTATATTTGAATGGATCTGCCATCTGCCAGTCACTATCTCCCAATGTTGACAATATGGAGAAATTAAAGGTCATCCATTCATATTAGCTTGCCTTCAAGACCCAGTTTAGGCAAGATACCTTAGACCATAGTAGTTTATTGGGCAGAAGAGTAGAAGATATTAAATTATGTGAATTTCTGTCAATATATGCTTTGTTGCTAGCTGCATATATATTTTTGATTGTTCTTGATTAATTGGTCCTTTTCCTTCTGTTCTTTAGATTATACTTGTATGCTCTATTGAGATCCATTGATCTTTACAGGTCACTATAAGTGGCACCAACTCAGTGACAATGAATTTGGTGTGGTTTTGGTTCTTTTGCCAGTTCAACTCATGATTAAGTCCTCTGAATGTATTTGTTGTACTTTTTAAATACAAAAAATTCATATATATGTGGATATATATATAAAATCTAGTGATACTTTCTTTTTGATGAGATATTATTTTAACACCAACTCTTGTTTTTTAAAATGTGGTACTTTTTAAATACAGAAAATCCATATCTATTTATCTAAATAAACTGTAGTGAAACTTTATTTTTGATGAAAAATTATCAACACCATCTTTTTAAAAAATGTTTCTTTTACGTTTTCACAATCATTTATGTCTCTTGTGCATTGTGAACATATCTCCTTTGAATATATGTGAATTTAAATCTCCCATTTTGTATACTACTCCTTTACTTAGTATTTTTTACTAAGCATAATTTAAAATTTTTATGTAGCTGCTCTTTGCCATTATGTTCTTAATGCTTCTAGTCCTGTGAAGAATTACTGTCTCAGAAACCCACAGGGCAAGTTCCACCCTATCCTGTAGAGTCACCATGAGTTGGAATTGACTTGATGGCAGTGAGGTTTGGGTTTGTTTTTTTTTTAACTTTATCTTTACTGCGACTGGTGTTTTAATAAATGGATTTGCTCTGTATAAATAACATATTGGCTTTCAGAAGAAAATTAATCTTCTCATAGTTTAGGAGACCGTATGAATTCAGAGGGCCCGCTGTCAGTGAGCTGTCAGTGTTGGAGGAAAGTCCTTCTTGTTGTGCGTTTCTTCCTGCTCTTGGGTGGATCTTCATGTGATATGATATCTCTGCTATGCTGGCGTGTTTAATGTTTATAGAAATTGTCTCCAAAAACACCCTACACTAATCCTGCCTCATTAAAACAAGAAAAACCACCCATTCTCAAATGTGAGTTTAACGGCAGATATTTAGGTTAGGATTTTTGAGACCTTTTTGAAGACACAATTCAACCAATAACAGGTGTGAAAAAGGCACCCAGTTTTCATCTTTACTATATCGATAATTAGGAGCCCTGAGAGCATAGTGGTTATGCTAACTTCAGGGTTAGCAGTTCAAAACCACCAACTGACTATGGGAGCACGAGAAGGCTTTCTACTTCCGAAAAAGCCCTGGGAATTCATAGGGAGCAGTCCTACTGTGTCCTATAGGGTTGCCCTGAGCATGAATTGACCTGATGGCAGTGAGGTGGGTTTTTTTTTTTTTTTTTTTGTATTTAGATAATTAGTTACTTAGCTCTATTTATTGTTTTCCTTTTCTTGGGAAAATTTGATTATTTACATGATTTATTTTGTTATTCTCTTTACTATTGGTCAATTTGTATAGTATGTCATAGGGGCGAAAATGACCCTCAATTAAAATACATTTTAGTGAGACTCCTTTATTAAATCTTTTTACATGGGACCACAACAAAATAACCAGTTGGTTGAAGGACATCAGCATAGGGCCATTATGGTGTGCAAAGATCCTGGTCACGGGGCTAAATTGTAAATCATGGAAAACAAGGCGTGCTCATCCCAAAATCATGATTGTAAATGGGCCGGTTTCTCACAGTTGAAGGCAAGTCTATGGAAGTGGGAAAGGGATCCAAATTGGGATATGCACACTGTAGCAAACTGGAAAAGTTTAAAGGATTGGTGCTGAGAGCCTCTAGTTGTTTTGATTGGGGCATGACACATAGTCACGTGTTACTTTGGGTAGACTAGAGGAACAAAGTTCATAAACACTCACTTTATAAGAGTTTTATATAAAAGGTAATTGTATATTAAGCATCCCAACCCAGTCCAGTCCAAGCCCATAAGTCCAACTTTAGCCCATATGTCCAACATTGATTTACAAAGTCCTCAAACTTACACAACACACGAAATGCCGCTGAATGCAGGAGGAAAGCCGAATCCATGAGTGGGTAAGCATCTCAGCGCTGGCAGGATCTCCACGCAGCTTCTCCTGCACCCAGGGCTGCATCCGGGTAGGGCCATGTGACTTCTCCTCAGGGATGTCTTATAGGAAGTGAGCCTTGCCATCTGAGGCAGAGAACTAGCTAAAGCAGCTGCAACTGGTCCAACCATCAGAGAGCAAGAGACCAGATAGGCGAGGTTTGCCGAGCCATTTGTCTCTCTGCTCTTTAATAAATTCCTTGTGTTCAGTGGCCAGGTTGGCACAATAAACCTTAACTATCAATCACACCATGTGACCCTTGCATCTCATTTTTTTTTTTTTTAAGAGACATGCCCAGGCAGGTTCCTGAAGGTAAGACTGCCCCTCTTTGGCAGTAGAAGGGCAAAGTCTTTTACATTGCTGGTTAATGGTTCGAAAGAACTCAGTGGAGGCTGAATCGATGGGGAGATTCAATACAGAGTTAGGGTTCCCACTGCAAACAGCCTTCTGCTGCAAACCTAGCCCGTAGAATTGAAGCTCTAATACAAGTGCCTTGTTACTATATGTACTCTTTTAATTACTGTAAGTTTTTGGTATTATCAAGAAAGTGTTTTACTTTCTTAAAGCTTAGTGGTAGCTATTTGCTTAAAGTTTTCATATTTTAGTTTTGAGCAAAAAATAATTTTCCATATTTTATGCCATTAATGAGGGGCCCTTGTACAGTAGTGATTTATGCTTTGGGCTGTGAACCTGAAGGTCAGCAGTTCTCGACCACCAGCGACTCCTTGGGAAAAAGGGGAGGAAGGCTTTCTACTTCCATAAAGAGTTAGTTTTGGCAAGTCCACCCTCTTCTGTAGAGTCACTGAGTCAGAATTGACTTGATGGCTTTTTTTTTAAACAACTTTTTTTGGACATAATCCATATATCATATAATTCATTATAGTTCATATCAAGAAGAATTATACAGCTACTACCACAATCAAATTTAGAATATTTTTCTTCTTTCTTATACTCCCCGTTTACCGCCAACCTCCCCTGCCATAACCTCAAGGATTAATCCAGTTACTGTTGTTAAAACAAAACAAAACAAAAAAACAAGCAAGTGAAAAAACTAACAACAATAGCAAAATAAAATAGAGGAAATCTCAATATTGTGTTTGCTTTAACTTTTTTATACAATAGTGCACAAAATTCAAAAATGTGCTAATCATTTAAAACATTTTCCAGTCTTAAAAAATTGTAGTAGAAAATATGTAGTGGTTATATGTCATTTATCAGTTCACAGGCTTTCCCCCCTTTTCTTTTGACTGTAGGAACAGTTATGATAAAAAACAACAATGGTCAATTGATGTTGGTATCTCCTCAGCAAGCTTTAACCAGAGCCGACACTACTAGTAACATAGCTTCAAGGCCAGCGGTAACAGCGAATACCCACGTGATCAAAACCTGTACAGTGCCGGTAACATCCCTTCCTTAACTTTTTCCCTATTTACTGTAGTTCTCCCTACAGTAATCTTCTTCATGGGTATATGCTTACTAAATAAAAATTATCCATTGTTCTAAAACATTTTGAATTAGTTGACTGTCTCAGTATATTAATTTAATCCATTTTTGTTGTTTGATAATTGTTAAAATTACAAAACTTTAATTTTTATACTCAGATTTTATAAACTTCATAAGAAGAGTCAAGGAATTACATGCATCTATAAATGAAAAGAAAATAGGCATTCTTTTTGTGGTAAAAAATATTAATATGATAGCATGTAGTTTTCATTTTAACTGTATCTTAAAGGGATTAGCTTTAAAAAACAAAAAAAGAGAAAGAAATGTATAATAAGTTGGTATTGAGCTTAATTTATATACATAGTGATCTTGTGGGCAACTATAGTTTATCTCGGGTACCAGAGGTTTTATTTGTTTATTTATTTATTTTGGTTTTTGGGCATCACTGTCCTCTGGTGGTGGGAGTAGGAGGCCCAGCCTTTGTTCTTGTGAGGCTGCTGCTGAAATTGAACCTCCATCCAAGTGAGCCGCAGTCCTGCGCACAACCACTACGCCACCGGGGCTCAGCCCTCGGGTACCAGAGTTTAAAAAAAATATTTTGACATGCATTTTCCCTTTCTCATTGTCCTAGCTTGATTCCAGGTTCTCAGCTAGTCACATCCTCACGAATGGCTGCTCTTTCCCTTTTTTACTTATGCTTTCCTACCTAACTATTGTGGATAAAGAAGGAAGAACAAATTTGGTTTAGCATTATATATATGAGGCAGGGAATCAAAGTTAAAGATTTTAGCACTGATCCTTGTGAAATGTATGTAGCCTGAAATTTTAGCTATATGAGGTGTTTATTGAGTCACCTTTCCCTTATTGACTACATGAAAGTCAACTCCCAAGTTTAGGTTCTTAGTATAGTGTGTGTAAAACCGGTAACATTACAACGTGGCAATTATGGCACAAGAGTCTTGTTCTATTAAACTGAGTATTTTAATATTAATGATAGCACTGATTGATTTTAAGTCACCAATTCTGATAGCTGCATGTTGTTGTTTTTTCCTTCAAGAGTCCTAGCTCACAATTAATCAAGAAAGTAGCTGTGGTACCTGTTAAAAAAATGGCACCAATAGGGACTACTGTGGTATCCAGTGTTCCGAAGCCTGCCTCGGTACAAGTAAGTTGGGACCTGACTGACGGTCATGTTATTCACTTGTCTGTTTATTTCCCCATGATTTAGCTACTTGTGCCAGATGTGTCAGTTAGTGGCAATGGGACATTGAATGCTGTGTGGTGGTGCTGAACCAACCTGGGGCTGTTGAGGGGTAGAAAACAAACGATAATGGGGTACATTCTTGGGCCATCCATTTTACTTGATTGCATTAGGTTAGTATAAATATATTTAATAGCTGTATGTTGCGGGCATCAGAAACAGGCGAAAAGAAAATTTGGAGCATGAAATATTTACTAGGAATTGGTGCCTTCAAAGGAAAGGAGGTGAGTTTGAATTGGCTACAGACCCAATAAAGTGTCAGTCAGCATGGTGTGGGAAGCTTTGGGAAATGTGTGGAGTTGTCCTCTTGTGGGTCAGTGTGGTGAGCCGGACCTTGAGTCTCCCTCCATGATCAGTCAGTGGATGTGGACTCTCCCAGAGAGGTTGTACTGTTGGACTAGGTGATTTCCTACAGCTAAGACTGCCCTGAAACTGGGACATTAAAGACCCTGGATGAGATAGATTTGACGAGATGGGCGTAGCAGTGGGTGCAAACATAAGTCTTGTGAAGATGCTGCAGGGTCAACTGATGTTTCCATCTGCTGTCTGTATAGGGTTGCTCTATGTCAGACGCGTCTTGAAAGCACCTAGCAACAACAGCATCACCTGTTTGTGGAAACTGTCACTGCGAGGGACTCCTCGCAGCTAGGAGAACACAGCGCCCCCTGTGGTAGTTAGCACAGCCTGCCCTTTGCATCTTGGGAACAAAAGTTGCTAGAGTACTATATGTATTCTGGATGTTAAACTCTTCTCAGTTATGTGGGTTTCCGGAATTCTCCCATTCGGTATTTGTCTTCTCACTTGGTTGATAAAGCCCTATGTTGTGTAAACCTTTTAAATCTTGATGAAGTCAGTTTACCTGTTTGCCTCTGTAGCCTGCACTTTTGATGTCCTATGGAAGAACACGTTGTCATAAACAGAGTCTTGAATTTTTACCCCTATTCGGTCTTTAAGAATTTAATGGTTTTGGGCTCAGCCCCGGTGGCGTAAGTGCTTGAGTGCAGGACTGCGGCCCGCGGGCTTGGAGATTCAAATCCAGTGGCTGCTCTCTGGAGCAGCGCTGGGTAGCTCCCACGACCAGTGATGCCCCCCGACACCCCCCCCAAAAAAAAAACTAAAAAAAGAATTTAATGGTTTTAGTGTTTATATTTTGGTCATGGGTCCATTTTGAGTCAGTTTTCTTATGTGGAGTCAGGGATCCCTGTTGGCACAGCAGTGTTGGTCTGCTAACCAGAGATGAGGCAGTATGCTCCCATGAAATCTCTGTGGGACAATCCTACCCTACAGTATAGGATATCTGTGATTCAGACTTGACTCTGGAAATTGGGGGAGTGAGTGTGAAGTAATGGGTTCAGTTTCATCCATTTGCATGTGGAGATGCAGCTGTCCCAGCACCATTTGTTGAAGAGACTGATTTTTTCCTCTTTGGCAGAGTTGGCATACCTTTGTAGAAAAGCGTTTTACCATAGGTATCTGGGTTTATTTTTGGACTCTCAATAAACTGTGCCATTGGTTTATTTGTCTATTCATCATATACCAGTTTCATATTGGTTTGATGTCGGTAACTTCACAGTATGTTCTGAAATTGGGAAGTGAGTCCTACTTTTCAAGATTGTTCTGGCTATGTGGGGCAATTTACAAATCCATGTGATTTTTTTTTTTTTTTTTTTAGGCATCACTGCCCTCAGGTGGTGGGAGTAGGAGGCCCAGCCCCACTGCTGGAATTGAACCTCCATCCCAGTGGGCCGCAGTCCCGCGCACAACCACTACGCCACCGGGGCTCAGCCCCATGTGATTTTTTAAAAATATATAATCTTTTTATTTCCTTCTCAAAGATCATTTTATTGGGGGCTCTTAAAACTCTTATTATAATTCATATATCAATTGTATCAGGCATATTTGTGATTAAGAGGCCAACTCATAACCCACCATGCCAGCAGTGCTCCACCTGTATCAGGCATATTTGTCCATATTTCCCATCCTTTTCTAGACGTTTACATTCTATTGAGCCCTTGGTATCAACTCCTCTCATCCCCCCCCATTACCTTTTGATAGATGATGTTATTATTATTTTCGTATCTCACACTGACTGCTGTCTCCCTTCCCCCATGGTTTCTGCAGGGGTATGTGTGGTTAGGTGTTGATCATTGAGTTTGATTTCCCCTTCCTCCAACCTCCCGGTCCCCTACCCCCTACCATTCTGGTATTGCTATTCACTTACCTGTTCCTGGATTCTGTGTGTCATGAGCTCTTATTTCTTATATATACTGTGTGTGTGCTCTGGTGTAGTCTGAAGTGAGATGCAGAAATCCATGTAGTTTGAACTCCACACATTGCAGTCCTGGTTATGTGAAAATATTTTCACTCAAAAGAATTTATAACTTATGTTTCTTTTTAAAAAAAATTATCGGGGACTCATACGACTCTTATCACCATTCATACAGCCATCCATTGTGTCAAATACATTTGCACATTTGTTGCCATCATTTTCAAAACATTTTCTTTCTACTTGAACCCTTGGAATCAGCTCATTTTTCCCCCTTCCCCCACTCCCCCTCCCTCCTGGAAACCTTGATAATTTATGAATAGTTATTTTCATGTCTTACACTGACTAATGTCTCCCTTTATCCACTTTTCTGTTGGCTGTCCCCCAGGGAGGGGGTGATATGTAGAACCATTGTGATTGGTTCCCCTTATCCCCCCACCTTCTCCTCGCTCTCCTGGCATGGCTACTCTCCACATTGTCCTGAGAGGTTTCTCTCTCCTGGACTCCCTGTGTTTCCAGCCCTTATCTGTTCCCATGTACATTCTCTGGTCTTGCTGAATTTGTAAGGTTGAATTGGGATCATTATAGTGGGGGTGAGAATTAAAAGAGAAAACCTAAACTGACTGAGCTTTCAGAGACTCAGAATATGATTCTGAAATACAGTTTTATTTTCTTTGGGTGTATATAATTTTTTTCACCGACTCCTCATAACTGATTTTCACAGGGATTTATTTAATGGAATTTCCACCCTGTTTTTTCTCCGGTCCCTAGAACATGACTAACTAGTGCCAGGATAATTGTGAAACAAACAGAA
>PVJH01047707.1:0-11169 GCA_004026705.1 Nesogale talazaci | reverse complement strand
AGCTGTCTTAGGTTCTAGAGCTATGAAAGGGTTCACAGAGGAGAAGGCAGGGTCTTCAAGGGTGGGTATGAGTTAACTAGGTTTTCAAAGCAGGCGGGCAAGCTTCTTTGAAACAGTGGAAGGTATAGTGGTATACTTCCCATACTGTGAGAATTCCCTGCTTCCTGAACAAATCTCTTAGAGAGCCCCCTCATATTGATTGAACTAGGAGCTCCTTCCTTAGACAGCTAGCTGCTTCTCAGATGATTGGAAATTACCCAGGAAGGAACTATAGTTTCTTCTGCCTTCTCTTGGCAAATCTTGGTAAAAATGCTACCAATTGCTTTTTCTTAAACCAAGGTGCTGCACAGAAAGTTGTACAGTGATAGAGTTGGGAGGGAATTCAAAACTTTGAGTGGATACGTAAGAAATTGGAGGTCTAAGAGGTGCTGAGTGGTGCAAGGGATCAAGTACTGATGGTTTATACCTGCCAGGGCTGTGTGGAAAGGAAAAAAAAAGATCTGGGGGTGTGCCTGCCTAAAGAATATAGACTATACCAATACCCTCAGATTACTAGCCTATCTTGTAAGACCACCATGAGATGGGCTTCACTTGACAGCACCCCTGATACTAGCAACAACTCAAGATATTTAAGGTGTGTGGTAGTACCTTCAGATTCCCTGGTGATCTATTCCATCAGCATTCATTCAAACTCAAATAGGACCTTTCTCCCTGATTCTCCCTTCTTCTCATTTTGTGAGGACCTAATTCTTTTCTCTTTCTGCAGAGAAGATTCACTAGATTCCAATAAACAAATATACATCAAGTTTAATTTCTAGAAAGAGCAGTGTACTGAAGCTACTTCCACATGTGTTATTTGAACAACAATTGGATCTAAATTACTGATTTCCATCTTAAGATAGAAGGTTAGTTAACTCCATCCCAAAGGAAGGCTTGATAACTATAAGGGGAGAAAAGAGAAAGGAAGTGAAGGACGGAGATCTGAGGGGAGAATAAGCAGGAACTGAGCTGACATATGTGACTGTGAACCATGAGCAACATCCTTGACTAAAAATAATAATAAGAGACAGAAAGAAAAAAACTAAACAGAAAGGGAGCAAAGAGGATAAAAGAAAATGGACACAAATAAGAAGGGGGCATCAAAAACACACGGAGCAGAATACAAAGTAAATGAGAAGAGCTTTGATGGCAAAATTTTGAATGGGTCTCTAATTAGAAATTGTAAATACTAAGCAAAGTTTTGCCATGAGAGAGTTACCAAAGAGTGGAATCAGATGTAAAGCAGACATGATAAGTCTGCAAGTGGATGTGCAGGAAAATGACAGCTAGCAACTAGAAAATGAATAGTCTCAACAACTTATTTTCACTACTGCTGCCAAACTGGCCCCCTTTGGCTCACACCATTCACCTCCAATAAAGCCACATGGCAGCCAAGGTCACTGCACTGGTACACTATGCCCGACATATCAGATTCAAATTTAAAAGGACCCTACTGTTTGCCTCATCAGTGTAAGAAACAGATGAATGAAAATTATCAGTAACTAAACTATTAAATAAAATGCTGGTTGCCAATTTTGCACCATCAACACCACAGTTGTTTGTTTGTTTGTTTTAATGATCTTCAAAACATCATTTCCTCCTTGGTTAATAGTTGGTTATACTTGCGTCCCATAGATTTCTGCTACAAAATGCCGAGCATGTCCTTATAAAGGTGAATCATATGATTCTAACACAAATATATCACAGTTAATGTAATGCAGCATAAACATATCAGTAAAACCATTGGTTCTCAATCCTGGTTGCATATAAGAATCTCAACAAATCTTTTATGTAATCTTCATATTCCTCATACTTGCACTGAAATGATTCTAGCTCAGCGATGGGGTCCAAGCAATGGTACTTTTTTTTTTTGCAACACTGCCCTCTGGTGGTGGGAGTGGGAGCCTCAGCCTTGCTCCTGGAGAGCTGCTGCTGGATTTGAACCTCCAACTCAGTGGGCCATAGTCCCGCGCACAACCACTCCGCCACCGGGGCTCAACCCACGATGGTGCTTTTTAAAGCATCTAAGTGATTCCATCAAGCAGCCAGAAATAAAAATCATTGGTTTGGATTCTTCTGGTAAATCAATTTACAATATTGAAAAATATTACATTAAACACAAGTGTAATTATACATGTCATGATCATTTTGCTCCCTAAGGCTAGGATAAAGGTATTAAATGCTTACTTTCCCAAAATGTCTGGTCAGTCTTTAACCCCCTTTCTTCTTGGACTGTTTAAATTTGTTGTTACTGCTTTCAGGACTTACAGGAATTCTACATCCTATTCTGAATACTAATCCTTGTCTGATATATGACCTGAGGATATTGTCTCTCAGCGCGTGGCTAATATTTTACATTGTTTAATGGTGACATTGAGATCTTAGATAATTTATAGACTGATGACATACAGTTGATTAATTATTTCATTGTGTGGTTTTGCTTTATGGGCCCAGCCTAACCCAAAGTTTTGAGTATGTTCTATGTTGCTTACTTGGTTTTCCTAGAAACTTTATAGTCTTGAACTTTATGTTTAGGTTTAAAAGGCATCCTAACTTAGTTTTGTTGAGTTTATGTGGTATTTGTTTGTTTGTTTGTTTGTTTGTTTTGTGGGCATCACTGCCTCTGGTGGTTGTGGTCGCTACCCAACCGGTGCTGGATTTGAACCGCCAAGCCTGCTGGCTGCAGTTCCACGCTTAACCACTTACGCCACCGAGGCTCAGCCCAGTTTTGTTGAGTTTGTATTAAAGGTGAGGTTTACTTTTCTATCAATGTACCCAAATGTTTTCATATAATTTCTTAAAAAGATGTACCATTCCATACTGAATTATCTTGGAACCTTATTTGAAAAGCCATAGGTTCTTTTGAACATATCTCTTTTCAGGGCTCCCATTCTATTCACTTACATAATTGCCAATCTTAATGCCAGTACCGTTGCGATTTTCTTACTGTATCTTTATAGTAAACCTCGAGTCTCTGGGTACAAACAATTAAAACCCTTGGTTGCTCGCTACCCAGTATGTGGCGCCAGTCCACCCATACAGGCCTAAGAAGAAAGTCTTGCTGATCTACTTCTGGAAAATGAGCTATTGTAAAGTCTACAGTGCAGAGTTCTACTCTGACACACATGAGTAATGAGGTATTTGCATAATAATTGTAAAGTGTATTAAAATCTCATAATACAAGCAATGGGAATGCTCTAACATTTGTATAGCAATAGAAACTTTGGCTTTAAAAAAGACTAACAGTAACTTGCTTTGCATTAAATTAGTTAATTTCAACCATCACTGCTTCCATTAAAAGAGAGAGAGAGAAGAGAGAGAGAGAGAGAGAGAGAGAGAGAGAGAAATATAGAGGGTTACAAAGTCTCAGAAATGTAACTGAGTGTTCTAGGTGCACTTTTTTGTGTGCACAAATTTAAACATTTAAACAAAGCTTGTTCTTAGGTACCATTATGGTGATTTTTGAGTCATAGTGACCTTATGTGTTAGGACCAGCAATATGAAAGAAAAACATTTAATGGGACCAGGAAGGGTAATGTTGGTATCTGTACTATGTGAATTTAATTTTGCATCAGAGTCCAGTATGATCCAACTAGCATGCTTTCTATAACCTGCTTTTCATTTAATCATTATCATTATTATACTAAGCATTACGTATCCTTTTCCTTGTTGGTTGCTGCACACAGTGTATCGATGCTAAAAGCAATCTTCTTCCAGACCTACAAAATCACCCTAGCCTCATTTCCTCCACTGAATGTACTCCAACCTATGCTTGGATGGTTTAGAGAAAATTGAGTATAACTATCACTACCTTTGTAAAGTATATATTTTTACCCAACCATTTCATAGCTCAGTTGATTTGGTAGTGAGTTGATGCAAAATATTTCCAGTACCTACTTTACGCTGTTCCATAACTCAGGCTTCAATATCTTGTATCATTCGAAATAAAACATGAATTCTACAACTCTTCCTTGAAAAATCTCTTGCATCTTTCAAACACCAGATATACAAAGTATTGCCAACTGCTATTCTTAGCCACTGTTGCTTTGATTCCCCTACACTGAGGTTCAAAGTCAGCAAATATTCTAACCCTCACTCTTTCTTACTACTGTGAATTTGGGGACAGAGAAAGGTAAGGCCTCCAATGTAACCTCACTATCTTTTGTTACACACATAGTTCATAAATACCCTGCTGTGTGAAAGTTCCACAGATATAAAAATGGAGTACTGAGTTTCAGTTTGTAGTGATGGAAAAATCCCATTGAGTTGAGTGGGGTTCTACAGATGATTACTGTAATTGCTGTCCATAAACTGCATCTCTGTAAAAAAGTTTAAACGGCAAAAGTTATGCTACCTAGATGTACAATAAAGCAGCTCAGGGGATTTAGTCCCTTGCAAAAGTTTACTGAGAAGTGTCAAGCTAAAAAAAGATATGACTGAACCATATAAGTAGAAAATAGAGTCTATCTGAGAAAGTTACAACTGTAGCATTCCAACTTTAAGAAATTCTGGAAAGGCATAGACTCCATTAAAAAATAAGTATCCTGGTATCAATTTTGATTTGCAGAGACCCTATAATTCAACAGAGTTGGTCTGTTCTACAGAATTGTGGAAACTGTCAATCTATATGGAAGCAGACTACCTCATCTTTGTTCCATGGAGTGGATGGTGGATTTGAACTGAGGACCTTGTGGCTAGCAGGTCAATACTTAACCCACTGTGCCACAAGGGCTCTTAAAAATGCATGTGTATGGCACAAAGGAGGAACCCTGGTGATGCATTGGGTTGCAAGTGTGACTGCTAACCTCAAGTTCAGCAGTGAAAATGTACAGGCAGTAACACGGGGCTAAGTTGAGGATTCCTCTTTCTGTGAAGATTTACAAGATTAGTGACCTACAGGGACAGCCCCACTCTGTTATGTAGAGTCACTATGAGTGGGGTTCCACGCAAGGGCAGGGAGTTTATGTTAAAAAGCTCAGAGACTGTCACGGGTTCATGGGGAGGAGGAAAGAAATGAACAGGAATTTCTAAAGCAGTGAGACTATGCTGTGTGATACTTTAACAGTAAACACTTGACATTCTACATTCTACTTGACCTGATAATGAATACAGCTGTGCCAAGAAAAGAATGAACTTTAATGTAAACCATAGATTTTAGCTAACAACAATGCATCCATATTGCATTGTGCCTTATAAGAAATATGCCACACTATGGCAAGATGTTAATACCAAGAAACACTGCACTTCCTGTGTAACACTTCTTGAATCCTAAAACTGCTCTAAAAGTTAAATCCATTTTGGGATTTCAGCCTTTGGTGTTTCTGATCATGGAGATGCTCAGAAACTCTAAGATTCCAAGAGCATGGATCCATTGTAGGTCTACCCATAGTGTTGACACACACACACACACACACACACACAAATGTAAGGTAACAGTTCCTGGCACATATACCAGGTTAAATTTAGAGACTTAATTGTGAATCAGATAAAGTCTTAATTAACACTTCCTAATCAGATGTTTCAGGTTAATGTGATTCCTCTCTGCAGTGACTTAAATAGGAGCGACAAAAGTGCCAGGCTTACACAGAACAGGGGAACAAGGGGTGTGTAAATCATGCGCAGCAAATGCTGGCGGAGGCTTTTATGTACATAATCTCTGCATGAACAGCGGTCATGGTGGCCTGAGTTACTCCTGCAACCTAGGGAACTCTCCACACAGAGGAAGATCCACTACCACTGAGTCAATTTGGACACCATGACCTTAGAGGACAGAGTGGAACTGTCCTTTTGTGTTTCCGAGACCTTCCATCTTTCTGGGAGCAGACAACAACCACATTGTTCTCCTCTTGCCTTGTGGTTAGCAGGTCAATATGTATCCCATCACCCAAGCAGACTCACAAACAAGGTCAAGGCACTTGGAAATCCACAGCTGAGGGCATGAGATATAAGTTTCCCACAATTGAAAACCAGCTCTCAGGGTAGATGCCTCATCAGCACACCTCAACGGGACTTCATTTTTCCTGGAGAGGTCCTGGACTTAAAACTATGCATTGTATGTCATTAAATAAAAGGAGGAGGGAATCGGGATAAAACCTAGGAAGCCACTGGTGAAATCTGTATGAACTTGAGCACTCTAGTCACACTCTCGCAAGGACAATTTCTCCCCCAAATTACATTTTTCTTGTCTCTTATTGAACTGCCTCCCAAATCTTCACAATCCTCTGGTCTATAGATTACCTGAGATAAAAGTGTCATCGTTTTCGTATTCTGCAAGAAAGGAAAGGAGAAAGAAAAGAGTATTCTGATAGCTATTTGGTCCTCGTATTTTCCAGTCTGGATACTAAGGGGAAGAGCATCCTGAGCAGATGTCTCAGTTCAGAGTTAATGGAGAGAAAATTCCTTTTCCTCCTCACAAGATTGGTAGAAGAATAAATGGGAAAATTCTTCCTCTCAAGTCCTGTTATACTTGATTTGCTCTGACTTGAAGCACCCCAGAGATTCTTATTTATGATTTAAAGAATGACTTGACTAGTGTAGGGACATTAGCAAAGGAGATATAGTATTTGATAAATATCCCAGGAAGGAGGCCAGTCCCACTCAGGGGAGAGAAGGGTGATTTTTTATTCAGTTAGCAAGTAAATGCTCAAATTCTTGATTAACCACCTTCAGGGCTAGTCTATAAGTTTGACTAAAAAGAACTTTGTTGCCTTTCCCAGATGTAAAGTTAGTGACAATGGCTGATTTTTCATTTCTTCAAAATAGAACTGCGGGTTTTTCTTACTGAGTCAAGCTCACTGATAATGTGCTCTTCAACTTCATTGAGTAACAAGGATCATGTATTTACTTATTCCTCAAAAAGATTCCCTTTATGAAATAATGGTGACTTCTCCAAAGTCACAGAGTGATGTGACAGAGAGGCTGTTTTCTCTCGTGGCCCCACCTCCAGTAGAGAAGGTCAAGGAACCACAGACGTCCTCTCAAGGAGTACAAAGCTCAGCACTGTCTGGACACTCAAGGTGAGTGAGGTGAGACTGCTAAACTGTGTCTCCATTGTTAAAAGACTAGCTGGGTGGAGGAATAGAGGATGAGAAGAAAGGGTATTCAATATATATTAGTTCAGATTTTTTTTGCAAAGTGTAGTGTTGGTTTTTACATATTTTGTATAACATAATGGAGTAAGGATTAAATGTATGCATTGCTAATTAAATTTTATTTTGGTAAATATCTGACTTGTTGGAAATCACTCCAAAGTATCTTAATTCAAATATTCTAAACTCGATGTGATATAATAATCTGGCCCCTGTCTTAGACTCAGTTCTCTAAAGAATCATATACATATATACACATATCTATGTCAGAATTGACTTGATGATAGTGAGTTTTGCTTTATTTTGTTAGTTACATAAGGAGAGAGGAGAAATTTTTGTCAATAAGATGACTCTCAGAATTGTAGAAGTAGGTAAACCCTGTTCAGTTTCAAGCCTACCCATCAGATGTTAATCAGGAAACCCCTGTAGACTTGAGCAGTTTCATGTGCCATTGGACTCACAATTGGCAAGAATTTCATAGGTTGCACAGGCAAATGAATCCAGGGTCAGCTTATCACACTTGTGACTAGAGAGGCAAATTAATACAAAATTGGCAAATCAGACAGCAGGCCTTTGATGGCTCCCAGAGTCAGCAGGCAATATGGTAAGTCATCGGCTCCAGTCCAAAGAATGGGAAAATGATGAGTCACATGTAGAGGATAGTCTTAGCAAAAAGCATATAAACTTTTCACAGCAGACATATAGAAAGTAGGCCACAAGCAGAAGGAGTTCTCTTTTCAATTGCATCAGAACTATGGCCTCTGTAGGGAGGTTGTACTCCACCTAATCTTTATACAACTGCTTGGCTGCTCATAAGAAAGCCTATCATGAAATTAATTGCATGACTTTAGTTCACCTCATGGGAGATTACCAGACCTCAAATGACTAACAACAGAGCGTGTTACTTCAGGCAAAGTGACACAAAACCCAACTATCACACCCCTCAAAAAGCTGCATCTTTCTCCTTTCAAGGACTTGCCCTCATGTCTCATTTTAACAAGATGTTGGTTAAACATCCTGATTTGTTTCTCCAGAGGAAGCCAGGAGCACTCTACAAAATCCTTAAGTTTCCCTTGTCTGGCATCCCCAGGTGAGCCAACAACCTAATTCAACTTGCCAGTAACATGGTAAAGTTGAAGAATGAACCTCCAAGCTCAGTTTAGCCAAACAGGCTGTGGTTACACAGACTAAAGAATTCGCTCAGAAAGCACTGCACAATTTGCAGACATATAAGAAAATACGTGAATACTGTTGTTCTAAACCTCTACGTTAACTTAAAGCAATACTTGGGTTTTCCTTAATGACTCATGGTCATCACTGAATGCTTATTCTGGAAGAAATATAGTAGACAGCTGAAGATCTGGGTTCCAGTAAAAGGTCCATCCCTAATTCCTGGTCTAAAAAGCCTGGATTTTGTAAGGACAGCGTGGAATATAAATGCACTACAGTCATTTTCACACATTTCTATACATAAGAGCTTTTCCTTGTTAGCACACTAACTGAAGCCCCCAATTCTAATTTCTTTTTTGGTAACAAGTTTCTATGGTGCGTTAGGTGTGGGGGGGTGGGGGGGGCGGGGGAGGGTTCGCATTTCAAACCATCAACTCTGTATTCAACAGTTTAAAATACTAATCAACCTCCCTAAGAGTTTACCTGTCATCCACTCCTCTTCGTGATTGCCATAGATACGCGAGTAAAGTTTTCAATGCCAGAGGAACGACTTGCATCAGTACACTTTGCTCAGTGCATCAGTGCAGTTGATTTTATACGTGATTTCAGGTTGGTAATGCACAGTTTGTTGCCAACAGGTTGAACACTTGAGAAACAAGCTAGACTTGTACATATAGTAGACTAATTTCCATTTTACAGAAGCAATTACAAAATATTTCAAAATTCTTAGACCCTCACAAACATTTCTAAAACTTTACAATGTGCTCTCGGTAGCATTCATGTTTTCAACATGATTCTCTCTAAGCAATTCCCTTCTTCACTGGATGCTTTCCACATGCCGAGGTAAAAGGAATACAGAAATCTTATAGTGCAGCCTTGACCAGCCACTGTATCATTTTATTTGTATTCAGCTTCCTCCCATATCAGTTAGGAATAATTGTTTCTCCCTTGCTATTTGGTATATAAGTGCTTGTTTTTGAAAGCACTACAAAGACATTCAATAAATGGTAGCCAATAATTATTGCTATTATTATCACCTTGATTTCCTTTGTGTGTTGTGTCCATGGCTATGCCTTCCTTTGCATGGATGAAAGTTTTTATGTAATTTGTCCTTTTATCCCTTGCAAAGGAAATGAAATAAAAGAAAATATGAAATTCCTTTAAAAGGTTTTTTTTTCTCTCCCAGAGAATTCTGAAAAAGGCATTTTACTTGTGTGTCTGTGCTCCAATTCATCTCTATTATGAAGCTGAGCTCCCTAAGGAAAGAGATGAGATCTTTTTTTATATGTTCTGTTCATTATTGTGCAAGCTAGGGGTGATTGAGACCAATACCATCATGATAACTACAGCTTAAACAGCCAGAGCAGATTTGCAAAAGCCAGTAACTGATTATTTCACAATAAAATGAACTATTCATATGAAGGTGAGTCAACCAGTATTCCTAATAATTTTCTAATTAATATGTGCACCAAACCCAAAGGCCAAACTCACTACTATTCAGTCCATTTTGATGCATGGCGACCCTGCAGGACAGAATAGAACTGTCCTCTGTGGGTTTTCTAGACTATAAATCTTTATGGGAGTATAACACACCTGGGCTCCTGTCCTACAGGCATATGCACAGAACAATTAGAAACTGGTGAAAACTGCACACCGTAGGTGGCTGTGGATAAATTCTCTCAGTAATGCTCCTGTCTCCATCTCATTAGCACACCCACATTCCTTCCAACCAATTAAAGGGTTAAATCAAAATAGTGGCTTTCATGGGAATTGACTAAATCAGTTCAATTCAAAGCAAAGAAGTTCACTGAAGGACACAGGACCATCATGGGTGTTTACCAGGAAGAGGTTTGAAGAAAGCTGAAAACGACATAAGTGAAAAAAAGAACAGGAATCTTGTACTGTGAACTTTTGTGCCCATCACAACAATCCACCTGTCGTTCTTCAAGGATAGCAAAAACAATCAGAAGAAAATCCATTGGGAAAACCTTACTCCATCCACTCTATCTACAGCTTTGAGCATGCCCTTTCAGACTCCTTCCTGTTCTCCAAATTCAAGGAACATTGAAAAGGAACACAATTGATCTGAAATCACCTGATGATGCCCAAACTGCCATTTGAGGTCATGTAAACAAAGGAGTGCAGAATTAGTCCCCAGAGAGTGAGAGGGGAAAACACCACCATCAGAAGTGTGTAGACCTAAGTGGCTATCACATCCAGAAACAGCAGCTCCTCATTTTGGTATTCTTGTTTAATAAAGGTTTTTATGAGTTTGTGGCAACACTTTTTTGACTTCCCCTCTTATTTCAGTGAGAATTAATGAAACATAACTCAATGTGTTATGCTGAGCTTTCAAAGATAGTTTTCCAGGCAGCTTTCACAAGTGCTCCAAATGGAAAGGGCAAGAAGAATATAATTCTTGCAGATCTCTTCCCACTCAGAGACTGTTCTGAGACTTCTGAAGGAAGCTGGGCAGAGATCCTAACTGTAAGAATCAAGTCCCAAGTCTACAACTGTAACTCAGGTCGCGGGGCAAGAGAACGACCTGCTGTCAAGATGCTCCCCAGTGCTTCTGGAGTGTTTTGACCTCATTTCTTCGATTACAGACACTGCATAGTGTCCACCATCAAAAGGAAATGCAAAGGTACACAGGGTTTTGTTTCGGTCTGTATTTTAGTTATAGTTGAGACATTCCTAGAGAAAATTTTCTGTTACTCATGAGCCAGTCTTTAAAAATACTTTGTTTCTCTAAATTATATGGCATGCTCCCAGGAATCACAATGGGGTTTACGAGCATCCTATGAATATTTTTGGTTTCAGCTGGTCTAGAAATACACATGATGCACACAAAGAGGAAAGAACTATAAAAAAG
>PVJH01047706.1:0-11159 GCA_004026705.1 Nesogale talazaci | reverse complement strand
GGTTGTGACTGCCTGAGGGGCCAGGCACAGAGCCAAGAGCGTCACTAACATTGCCCTCAAAGAAATGAGGGGGGGGGGGCGGCGGAGATGCTCTCCCAGCCGAGCAGCTGCAGAGGGAGCCCTAATTAGACAGTCCCTACTGTAGCCCACAAGGCAGGCGTCACGTGAGCCCTGGATCCTGGGCCAGAGCCCTCATCCATGAGTTGCCAGGAAGTGAATTTGAGAGGTCCAGAGCTCGGGTGGCAGAGCATACCTGAAAGGGATGGGCTGGAAAGGATACGGGAGTGAAGGGTGTCGGCCACATTGACTGGGATGTGGTGGGCACAGGCGTGCTGGGGTGGGGGGTTCCCCAGGAGACTGTGTGGGAATTGGAAGATGGCGCCGACTGGGTTGCTGAGCCTTGCCAGGTCCAGCAAGAACCCCGTTGATTCAAGTGGGGGGGGCACAACCAGCTGTGTAGGACCCCCGACCCAGGGGCTACATCAGACGTTCCCTTCCAGACCTCGCTCCAGGGAGGCGAGAGCAGACGGCGGGCCGACACTCGGCACGGGTCTTTGAGCTGTGTTTCTTGGTCAGGCCTCAGTGCCACTTTGTGGGGTATCGTGAGCCAAAGGACACAGGGACAAGGGCCTTGCCCCCTCTGATGAGCTGGCTACCAGAAGATGGGAGCTCAAAAGGCCAGAAGGCATCCCCAGTGCAGCCCGGCTGGCCTCCTCAGTGGCAAGGGTTGGAGCCTCGCCTGCTGGAGGGAGTCTAGGCCTGGAGTAGGTTCTGCCTGCGCCTCCCGCCCCCTTGTCGCTACAACTGTTGCCTGTTGGGAGGGGTGAGGAGAGGTGGCAAGGAGCAGGGGACCTTCTGTCCCCTGTGGCGACTGACGGGATTTAATCGCCTTTTGGAACACAATTGTTAAGCCAGGACAGCGAGAGTGCAGGCAGAAGGAGCAAGTATCAATGGTTTTAAACGGCGTCTGTCTCTGCGTGTCTCTCCTGACGTGAGGCAGTGAAACGCGTTATCGAGGAGGCCCGGAAAGTGGCTAAGTGCGTTTGACACACGCCAACTCCCTGCCTCCACACTGGATAATTGCATTGTCAACTGTTCAGCGAGGTGGCAGGTGACACTGCAGGCCGATTGATTGTCCCGCATCGCAGCTCCCCAGACTGTCAGCTCCCCAATCAATGGCGTTTACACAAGACACCGTAACTGCATCTGTAACTAATTCCAGTGTAAAACTCCGGAAGCCGCTGCCCCTGCCCTCCGTCGGAGAGCACGGGCTCTTGGGCCCCCTCTCTCCCCGGGCTCCATTTTTGTCGGGAGCAGCAGGTGAGGGAATCAGCGGATCCTTTTGTGTGTGGTTTCAGGTTCCCGGATGTCACTACCCCCAGTAAGAGCGCCTCTCTAGTTTCTCAATCGATCATCTGATCAATTGATTAAATTAACACTGATCCTCTCCCCTTCCCCCTTTTCCTCAGTGGCCCGGGAAGAAAGGAGTTTACAGGCGAGAGGTCGTTCTTATAAGATTAGACATGCTTCTTTCCAGCCTTTACCCGCTCCCTCTCTCTCGCAGAGAATTCGGGTGGAGATGGGTGTTTGGGGGCTCTGCCCTGTGCATAGGACAGGGCACTCTGCTCAGGATCATTGGTCCCCTAGTTTTGCTTGCCTCTGGATGGTGGGCTAGCCCTCTGCGGTACTAGGGGGCTCCACCAACTTCATGGAGAAACAGAATTGAGAGATACCAGCACATTCCCACGAACTATTTGAAGCCCCCCCCCATACCTTAGGGAGAGGGAGGGTCCTTCCTTGTGACTAGCGTGGGCCCCGAGTCCTCTTGGAGAGCGGGATGCTTGAGGCCCTGCCCCGATGACAGCAGCAGGAGTGGCAGCTTGCCTGTTCCCCCAGCAGCCGCACGGGACAGGAGCCAGAGCCCGGGAAGGGAGCGCTCGCTCTGTGCCATCTTGCCTCTGAGTACTGGCTGGGGATCCTCCGGCAGCTGAGAGCGTAAAACGACCGCCGCGCCTGCCTCGCCACTCGGGGAGGAGGGGCAAGCTGGCGGGGGCGCTGTCTGCATAAAACGGCTTTATGGCCATTCCTTTTTATTATGATCCTGCCAGAAGTCAGCAAGTGACATTTCATTAAGAAAATAAAGTTTAATGTGCTGGGAAGGAGGTTGGAGCAGGCTGGGGCCCGCACAGAGTGAGATTGGTGGCAGCAGCCTGTTTGGAACACCTGTAGGGGCAGGGGCAGGTCCCATCGCTGGCTCACTCGAGGCCAAGCCCACAGCGAGCCAGGGGCAGAGGGCCCGTTCCTCTGGTAAATGAGATGGATCCCCTCTTGCCAGGCTGGCCTGTCAGAGGAGCAGAAGACCACAGCCCAGCTGGGGTCAGATAGGGAACCTCTTGAGAGGTCACCCTCCCTAGCCAAACAGGCCTCAGCCTGCCCCTGGCACTGGGCTCGCCAGGTCTTGCTGGGACACCTGCCAGCCTTGAGCCAGGACTGCTGGGGGCATCTGCAAGAGGACCAGGCCAGCTGGGGCCCAGGAGCTGGCCGCTGCAGGATCGTCTCAATGGGAAGGCCGACTGGGGACCTGCTCGGAAAGCTTTCTGTCTGGGAGGGGCAGTGAGGGTGCGTGGTAGTAACTGCAGTGCCGAATGACCCTGGCTCTGGGTGAGTGCCAAGAAGTTCCACCTGTGGGTCACTACCTGGAGGAGGTTCGTCCAGTGCGCCTTCCAGACAAGGACCAGAGCCTGCGATTCTTCTCAGAATCAGGACTTCCAGTTGACCCACACCCCTGCTGAAAACGAGCCTTCCCGGCTCAGATACATTCCACCAGAACCCATTTTTTCATAAGAGCCCCCCCCCACCCCCCTCCAAAACAAGCTCCCCACGAGAGTTGCCTGGGAAAGTGGGGTAGAAAGCCACCCTCTCTGCCAAAGAGGGTGGCTGGGGGGTGTTGTTGAACCTGAATGAACCGGTTCAAAGCCTTGTTCACAACCCCAAACCAGGGGATGAATTTAGTGCAGATGGGATGACTGTTAGGTACCCTCAGGCCGGCTCTGACCCAGAGCAGCCCTGCAGAACCAAACCATCCGTGGGGCCATGCATGAGTCCATCAGGACCATCACCGTGTCATTCCATTTCCTTGAGAGCCTCCCTCTTTTTTGCTGCCCTTCCAGGCATGAGCGAGGTCGTCCAGGGACTGCTCTGAGAGGCCCAAACTCCCCGCCCTGGCTCTCAGGAGCCCTCTGGCTCGACTTGGTCCAAGACTGATCAGCGTGTCCTTTGAGTGGCCTGTCGTGCTCTCGGTATTCTTTGCCAGCACCACAGGATTGTTTTCCCCCAGCAAGGCTTTAGTCCTTACAGAGCATCCTTCCCGCATTCGCAGCAGAAGGCATGTGGGAGCAGAGTCAGACGCGGCAACTGAGCAGGCGTTTGTTTTAAAACGGACCGGGGGGTGAAGAGTCTCCGCCGAGAACAGGTGGCTTGAAGGGCTGGGGGGCCTGGAGGGCTGTGTAGTATCTACCAGGTCTAGGTTCCCGGGGGGGAAGGGTCCTGGTTGACATGCCAGACAGTGAGACTGCAGTCAGCAAGGCTGCAAGCCACTGAGGCTGGCACTTGTCCCAGCAACCACAGGGTCATTGGAGCCACGCTGGCTCCGGGGGTGTCAGGGTTCACTGCGCTGCGTTTCCCCCATGCAGACCGGCCAGGCTGAGCCGAGGAAGTGAGGCTGGCTGCGTGTATGCTCGGGGAAGGGGGGGTTGGCAGGGCTCAGGGGCACAGGCTGTAAGTGAACCTGATAGCTACATTCTGATTGATGGCGGAGTTTGTCTCCCAAACTGTCAGAGGGTTTATAGAGGTGCCACTCACCGATAAGGCGGGAATTGCTTGTCAGGACACCTGGCCGTGAGCAGGAGACAGAGCTGTAACTTGGTGTTTTCTCAGCTTAATGGCCCTGCCGCTGACCTGCCTGCTGCCTTGTTTGCTGGTGCCTCCGCTTCCAGAGAGGGCAGGCAGTTGGGGAGGGCTAGGCCCAGCAGAGCCGAGCCTCCTGCTTCCCAGGCCCCGGGTGAGGGGAGGAAGCTTCCAGAGACTAAAGACCAGAAGAGTCGAAAAAGGAAGGAGGCTGCGGAAAACCTGATGAGAACCATAAAAGATGGGGGTGGGCCGGAGAGGACATTCCCAGTGGAGTGAAGGGCAGGGCAGGGATTCACCTGTCTGCTCCCTGGCACGGTGGGGAGTGAGGAGAGAATGATGGAGGTGGAGTCCACTCGGGCCTGGCATGGGGCCGGGGGAGCCACATACACTGAGTGAACTGCAAAAGAAGGGCCAGGGCCACGTGATAAGCAGGTGAGGAAGCAGTTGTCATCTGTAGGGAGACTGGGCAAGAAGAACAGTCGGAGGTCATCAGAGAGTCCTCCTCATGCTATGTCTCTGCCCCTGGCAAGGCTGCCATGCTGAAACCTGTGGGAGGCAAAAGGTTCTGGGTCCCTTGAAGGGTGGCCCTGGGGTCAGAGAAAACCACCCAGCAGGTCAGCGGACCCGGTCTTGCACAGACTAGCCGAGCATCTGCGGAATGCGTTCTGGTGGGTCAGGGCTGCAAGGCTCTTGGCTTGGCCTCAGCTGGGCTGGCTGCCTTCACGGGCTTCTGAGAGAAGCAGGTGTGCATGCCTAGCCTCCCTGTCTGTCCCTTCCTAATCCCTTTATAACTGCACTTGTCCAGGAATCTGGGCTGAGTGAGGTGGAGATGAATAATTAATGCCAGGCGCTTCAGACACCAAATATTTGAACAGCTGCCTGGTGTTTTTGCTGGCGAGGACCTGGCGGCCAAAGGCAGGACATTGGCTGGGGGTCTTGCTCTATGGCTCGGGCTGGCCTGTGGGAAATAGGCGAGATGGAGGTCCTGAAGAGGCATAGCCTTCTAGACCTGGTCTTCATTGGCGGGCAGTGAGCCTGCGCAGGAAAGGCCTGGAAGGCCTGAGTCTAGGATCTGTGTGCACCCCCCTCCCAGCAGCAGAAGGGGCTCCCGGGCCGACCCTGGTGCCTCTCACACGACGCCGCTTCCCACAGGCTCCGGCTTTGTCATGTGCAGCGGCAAAGAGAACCCGGACAGCGACGCGGACTTGGATGTGGATGGGGATGACACGCTGGAATACGGGAAGCCACAGTATCCTTGGGGCACAGTGGGGTCGGGGTCAGGTGGGCTGGGAGGGCAGGCGGAAGGAGAAGAGCTGCTGGCACCGGTAGGCCTTGCCCCACCGCGGGGCAGCGTCTCAGAGCTTTGGCCTGGGAGCCCTCGCCTTCCTCTGGAGTCAGGTCTCGGGGCCCATTGCAAGCTCAGCGCCCTCGTCCTTGACCACCATGCCAGATATACGGAGGCCGACGTCATCCCCTGCACCGGCGAGGAGCCTGGGGAAGCCAAGGAGAGAGAGGCCCTCCGGGGCGCAGTCCTAAAGCAAGTGGGGGCCTGGGTGGGTGGGTAGGGCGTGCCCAGTGCCCCCACTCAGGGCTGTCCCACCTGCAGCCAGGGCTCATGGGGTTCTTTTCTCTCCCCACCCACCTCTAGTGGCGGCCCTCCCAGCACCCGAATCACCCCCGAGTTCTCTAAGTGGGCCAGTGATGGTAAGTCTTACCTTACTCTGGGAGTAACTGGGTGGGGAGGGGTCCTCCCTGGACGGTGGTATCTGGCCCCAGGCCAGCCCCTCCCCCCAACTGGCCAGTCTGATCAGCATGTGAGGGGTCCCTCTTCCTGCAGAAATGCCGTCTACCAGCAACGGGGAGAGCAGCAAGCAAGAGGCCATGCAGAAGACCTGTAAGAACAGCGACATCGAGAAGTGAGTCGGGGTGGGGGGCAGGGAGACCTCAGGGCTGGAGAGCAGCTTAGTGCCGCAGCCTGGGCACACAGCCGGCCGTGGGGCCCAGCTGGCGCTAAGCATGACTCGGGGAATTGATGGCTGGTCCACGGCCCCGGGAGCCTGGTGGAGGGAGGCGCGGTCGCCTGCCTGCTTTGCCTGCCCGCTGCAGCGGCCTCCGCCCGGGGGCGTGATGTATAGCCACCCGGCCCAGCCGGCGCACTTGATTCATCTCCAGTTTCTGTTTCTTAATCGGGAGCTAAATTGGTTTCATTTTTCTTGTCCCGGGTGGCGCGCGCAGTGGGTTTTAGGCAGGAACATCGGGCCTCACTGCTGCTGGGAGGCATTTGTGGTTGGGGCGCCCTGGCAAGCGGGGAGAGGAGGCCGGTGGCATTGACCGCGGGCTGGCCAGTCCCTGGCCTGCAAGCCAGGAGCCACAAGCGCTTGAAAGTGCCAGGCACCACTCCCTCGGCCTTCTGAAGCCCAAGCAAGGCCCAGCCTCCCTGGAGCTGCGGCCAGCGCTCCACCTGACTCCCTGCACGCACCTCTCCACCAGGAGCGAGGTTGCAGGGGGTTAGAAGGCAGCCTCTTCATCCCTGGGCCTGTGCTCCATCTTGCCTGCTGCCCGGGAGTGGATTGCAGGCCGGCGCGGGGCCGGGTCGGTGGCCCGGGGGTCACCTCCCATTTGTTTCCCTCCATTTTGTGTTGTCATAAATTCATTCCAGCCCGTTGTGGTTGATCAGTTTATCTCGGCCGGGGCCACGAGTGCTGCTGGCATGATGTATGGGCCGAGGCGCGGGGCCCGGCTGCCCATGAATCACCGCAGCTGCTCCGTGTCAGCGCCGGAGCGGGCCGCCCGGGTTCGGTGCAACCAGCTTGGGGGGGGGGGGGAACCGGGGGGGGGCCGTCGGGGGGAGGAATGACGTATGGATGTTTATTTAATAATTCTCTCCTACTCCAGCTGAGCGGGGCAGGCGGGGCCGTAAGGGGCGCCCACCCTCGTCTGGAGGGGCTGCTCATAAATCAGAAAGACAAGATCATTAATCAGGGATGGCGCCCGCGGGGGAGGCGGGGGGCCAGAGGCAGTGCTGTCCGTGGAGCTGTTCCCCACCCAGACTTGGGCGAGTCGGGACTTCTGCCCCACCTGTGTGAACACGGACACTGGTGTGCAGGGCTCGCCGGCGCGAGGCAAAGACAGGTTCTGCCCTTTGCAGTGGTCTTCTCGGGGCCTGGGTCTGCCAGAATCGGGGGCCTTGGTCCCTATGGCTTCTGCCCAGTGTAGGGGATCCGTCTCAGGAATCAACAAACTAGGACAGGCTGACTTGTGTTGCTTCTCTGTAACGAAGAGTTTGGGACCACGACATTTCACTACAGATCAGTAAGCAGGCGCGAGGCTGCGTGTGCTGGCTCACCTGGCTGATTGGATAGTCCAACGCCGGCCCCGGGATAGCTGCTGGCCCACTGGGTCAAGGCTACAGGACTGGATGAGTCACCAGCACGGAGGTGGGAAGCTGGGTGGGGCTGAGCGCCATCAGGGCCCAGTGGGCTCGAGTTCAGGCCTGGGCCGCGGGGTGGCCTGAGGAGGAGCCAGAGCGAAGCAGGGACTGCATGCTTGGGTGCCAACCGAAAGATGAGTGGTCCAGCCCCTCCACTACCCACAGGCAAAGGAAGCGGCAGGCAGCCCTCCTCCTCCTCCTCCTCCTCTCCCCCCCCTCCCCCGCAGGAGAGCCACAGGCGTGGTGAGAAGGGCCATCGTGCTTGTCTGGTCCTGCCCGTTTGCACACTGGGATTCTCCCTTGCTGTGTGCCTGGGGGTTGGCAGGTAGCTCCTTATTCGGGCACATGCTGCCAGCTCTGGCTTCCCTCTCGGGAATAAGTGCCCGCCCTCAGCAGAGGCCCTGCCTGGCTCCTGGAGCATCACCCTCCAGCCTGACCTCCAGTGGTCAGCACTCCAGAGGGCTGGCTCTCTCGGCCTTGACAGAATGCAAGGGGAGGCGTCGGCTTTGCCACTCATTTGTAGAAAGGGTGGAGGACGAACGTTCCAGAACTGAAAGGTTGAATGAGAGTTGCTGGCAGGGGGCCTTTCTCAGCTCCCTTGCAGAGGGAAGCAGGCAGAATTCTAGACTGTCCCAGATCTTGGGACACAGCCATTAGGAGCTGCATTCTGTGTCTCTTTTGATACAGAATAAAAGGAAGGGCTGATCACAGTTGGTACCTGCCTATGGACCCCTGCACCCCGTACCCTCCCCTCAGCTGCTGTGCCTCTGTGTCCATCCCCCCACCCCCAATACCGCTTGCATCCATCAGTGATGGGCGGCAGCCTGTAAGCTTTCCAGCCTCTGAGTCAGTGTTCCCAAGCTGGCAGCAACAGCCACCCCGAGGGACCACCCGTTCCTAAACCACAGCTCCCTTGTGGCGTGGCAGTGGCTGTGCTTCTGGCCCAGCCGAGACGGTGGGTCCTGAGGGAAGCAGCATGCGACTCCCGCTCATCTCCGCCACACCTCTCTGCAGCCTCCGAGACCCGCGCCCTTCTCACATGGCAGCCTGCTCACCCGAGCCCTCGGCAGCGCACGGTGAAGCGTGAGAGGGCTGCCCACAGGTGGGCCGTGTGCGCGTCAGGACTGGAGGAGCTGTCTGCTCCAGGAGAGACTCAGACGCCGGAGCGGTTCCACTCTGTGCTCTCGGCTTGCCCTGAGCAGTGGAGGGTTTTGGTTGCCCCAGTCTCCCTGCTCGTTTTCTCTCCTAGACACCTCTCTTCCCTGAATCAGCAGTACCACGGTTCCCGGCGCAGTTAACAGTTGATGAGGGAGGGATCCGTGTGCTGGGGTTTGAACCCTATCTCCACCACTCTGTGTGCACCTTGGTCAGACTGCTCACTTTTGCTTTGAACTGTGTCTTCATATTTCTTAGATTCTGATGGAGTGTTTGTGCGGAGTAAATGCAATGTTACTTGTCAATCCGTCAGCACCCATTAGGTTTCCAAGGCTGTAAATCACCACAGAAACAGACCACCACTGCTGTCTTCCTTGGGTGGGGGCTGGTGGGTTTGAACCACCTACCTTTTGAGATTGTAGTGAAGCACTTAACCAGTGTGCCACCAGGTTATGATCGGTGCATGCCCTGTGTGCTCAGTAAGCCCCTCCCTTTGCTTGTAAGTTCTTCTTCCCCAACACCCGGCTCCGGTACCATCTCCCACTCCTGGAAGGGTTTCGTGCGTGCTGGGGAGCTCACCACGCACTTGGACTTCCTGCAGCCTGTGTTCTAGAGAAAACTGGCGGGGGTCGTTTTCAGGACACAGCCTGGAGCACCGCAGTCCAGTGTCTTTGGGACATTGTGGCCCCCTTGCTTGAGCGGGGCTTGGGCTGCAGGGGCCCCCACTTATTGTCTTTCCCTGCTGGTTGGCCTGGCTTTTCATTAGCCAGCCTGCCTCCTTCTTAGACCGTGCCTGGTGTGGAGCCACGTAAAGTCTATGGTCACTGGGGGCCGGGCAAGGAGACAGCCCTTGGCCCTTGTTGGACAGTGCTGTGGTGGGTGTCCTGCAGGGCGATGAGCTGGCCGGGTTGGAAAGGCCGGGGGAGGGGCTAGCTAAACTAGGGAATGGAGCTGTCTTAGCCAGGGGCAGGGAGAGCAATCCCCCGTGAGAAGATCCATAGAAGTCCATTATGGATGGGACCTCTGGGAGGCCTCGGGCTGGGGCTGGACCAGGAAGGGCCTGTGAGCTTTATTAGCATGGGGACAGCTGGCTTTCCTCTGAGGGCCAGTGTGGGAGTCCTTGGGAGGGGATTCGCACATTGGTGAATGCGTGGAGGTGGAGGTGGGAGACCCGGAAGTTGTTTCCCGGGAGATGAGTGGACCCCCTCCAGAAAGGGCGCCGTGGGGACCAGGACTCAAAGGTGGTCGTGGTGGGTGGGGAGACCTGGGGCCCGTCGCAGACGTCGGATGTTGGCTGTGACTGAGAGAATGGCTCCCCTGCTCCGTCTGGTCTGGGAGGTGACTGGGAAGGTGATTTCCCAGAGGTCCCGAGAGCTGCACTGCGGTTGGGTCCCTGCAGCCCTGCAGGGCAGCACGCAGCTCTGGGAGAGACACGCAGGGCTGGAGTCCCCGGTCGGATGGACGTTCCGACCGTGCTGTCCTCTCTGTCCAGAATCACAGAGGAGTCCGCTGTGACGACGTTCGAAGCCCTGAAGGCTCGGGTCAGGGAGCTCGAACGGCAGCTCTCTCGTGGGGACCGCTACAAATGCCTCATCTGCATGGTGAGTGCAGGGGCATCCAGGGCGAGGACAGAGTTCTTGGGGCTCCAGTGCCCTGTGGCCTGGGAGGGAGGGAGGCAGTCTCAGGGCTGAGATCTGGGCCCTTCCAAGGACGAGGCGACCGCAGTGACCTCCTCTCCGCCTGCCTTCTTCCTAGGACTCTTACTCGATGCCCCTAACGTCCATCCAGTGTTGGCATGTGCACTGCGAGGAGTGCTGGCTTCGGACCCTGGTGAGGGGGTGTGGAGGGAAGGGTCGAGAGGGGTGGGGGGTGAGGGGTGGGCCACTGCCCAGATGCTTGGGCTTCAGGAGCAGAGAACAGAGTCTGCACAAAAGCTTCCCGTCCCTCCCCCACCCTGGGCTTATTAACCCCTCCCCCTCCAGGGGCTCAGGTCTCCTCCCCAGAGGATTCCCTGGACCTGGCCTATTGGTAAGCCCCAAGTCAGGCAGAGCCTGGTGGCTGTGGGGGAGCAAGGACCCCAGCCTCGGCCCCGCCCATTGCTAAGCTCCTTCTGCTTCTGCCCCTATTCTCCGCTCGGGAGCAGCCATTAAAATGTCGCCCGGAGACAGCAATAAAGGGCCGGACGTGGGCTCTGTGTCCTGATCAAAGGCCGCGTGTAATCTCGTTAGGGCCGAGGCAGCCACAGCTGGACCCAGCCTTGTTCTCATTACCGGGGCTCCCGCTGCGGGGCTGGCCAGGCGGTTTGATCCTGGCACCCCCCAACTCAGAGGCCTGCCTGTGTGCAGTGGCTGCCTGTGCAGCTGGAGCCGGGAGAGAGGCGATGTAGGAGCCATGGCTGTGGCCAGGCCGGGCCCCCCCCCCCCCCCCCCGCCATGTGTAACCCACGCCTCCCCTGCCCTCCCTACAGGGCGCCAAGAAGCTCTGCCCACAGTGCAACACCATCACAGCGCCAGGGGACCTGCGGAGGATCTACTTGTGAGCGCGCCCCCCGCAGGCCTCGCCTCCCGCAGCCCACCTGCCCCAGCCTCTGTGACAGTGAGCCTCTCCCCGTGTACATACTTGCACACAGGTTCCCCGTGTACATACATGCACATACACACACGTA
>PVJH01047705.1:0-11168 GCA_004026705.1 Nesogale talazaci | reverse complement strand
CCCCCCCCCCCTCCCCCTGACTCAGTGATTCATTACAGGAGTGGAAAGCTTCCTCTCTCTTCCGTGGAAAGCTTCCTCTCTCTTCCGTGGAGCAGCAGGTGGTTTTGAACCGCCCACAGTGGTGAGCGGCCCAATGGACCGTCCGCTGTGTCTGGGAGGACAGCTGTGCTCCATGCCTCTGGCCTACAAGCCTGGCTCTTAGAAAAAAATAAGAGCCTACTTCCAAATCCATCTCCCAGGCTCTTATGCCTCCAGGTGTACTCCAGCACCTGGCCCCTCTGGATCGGCTATGGCCAGACAGATGGCTTCACGCAGCTGTCTGCCAGCAATGACCAGGCCTGTGACGCTCACCTCCGTGCTGCTCCCGGATGCAGGGCACAGGTAGGCTCACCGACCCCCGGGGCAGAGGGCGGGGTGAGAGCTCCCAGCAGGAAGAGCATGCTGGATGAGTCCTCCCTGGAGAGAAAGGAGGCCAGGATGACTGGGTTCCCTCATGCTCCCCAGGATACTGAGCAGAGTGAGGTGAGGACAGGGTCACGCCCTTCTGTGGAGACTCTGTCCTGTGGCTCCCTTGCTGCTCCATCAAAGGACTGGGGGGAGCCCTCTGACTCAAAACTCTTTCTGCCTCCCTGGTTCCCAAGATGCACCCCAGCCCCAGCCCGCTTTGGAGAATTTGTCGGCTGCCCTAGATCTGGGCCTGTCCACTATCCTGGGCCGATCTCTGAAGCGCTCTGAGCCTCAGTATTTCGGCCCCTGGAGAGACCCTGAAGATGAAATGAACTCCTCCTTCCCGAGCCCAGGGCCCAGGGTCTGTATCGCACGCAGCCCCGCAGGCACAGGCCCAGGGCTGCTCTCATGGGGGAGGAAGGCGGGATGCAGCAGGAGAGGGGCAGACCAGTGAAGGGCGGGGCACAGGTTCCACATGGTGTCCCTGCTTTAATTCTGGGGGCTGCAGAGGAGAACAGGGGGGTGGGCGAGGGGTGGCACGCCAAGCTCCGACTTAGCTTCTGCCTCTCCCAGTCATCCCTCTTTTCTGCCCCCCCTCTAAAGTACGCCATCCATGCCGCATCTATTTATAGGGACCTCTGTGCTGTCAAAGGGGCCGTATCTTTAGTCCCCACGCTCCAGGAGTGGGGCGGAGAGAGGTGGCTGGGGGGTGCACTTCCTTGCTTTGACATCCCTCCATGGCTTGGCGATGGAGGTTGGGGGTAGGAGTGGGCGGGAGGACTGAAAGAGTGTAACGGACCAGACTTGTGATTGTGTTCTTGGGGCAGGGGGCCATTGTGGACCCCTGGAGAGAGGAGTTGGCCAGTGCACGCCACCTGCCAGACATAGTCTTGTCTTGTCTCTGGTCCCAAAGTATAGCGGAAGGGTCTGGAGCTCAGGAGGGAGGGGTTTCTGAGAGGGAAGTGAAGTGAGGGGGTGGGCGGTGGAAGAACCCACAGGGGAGAGGGATAGACAGGAGGAGGTCTAGAGCAGTGAAGGAATCCCGGGAGGGAGCAGGCAGACGGAGGAAGGGGGAGGCCTGGAGAAGGAGCAGGATCCAGGGAAAACCAAACCCCCCCTGCACCCCCACTGTCCAGCTGTCCACAGGAACTCATCGCGCCCCGCAGAGCAAGGGAGAGCTGCCCCACTAGGTATTCGAGGCTATAAATCTTGATGGAAGCAGACAGCCGCATTGCTCTTTCTGGGAGCAGCTCCTTTCGGTGAACAACCCCGTGCTTAGCCCACTGCGCCACCAGGGTCCCTAAGATCCAGAGACTTCAAAGAGGGGAGCGAAACTAAGATTTTTAAAAGGTGGGTGGGGCTAAAGGAGAGACCAGGGAATCCAGAGGTGATGGAGTTGGGCGCGGGTCATCTTGGGACAAGAGACTGGGGAAGGAGTTCCAGAGAGAAGGGGTGTTCAGGATGGGAGGGACTGCGAAGGACTGTTGAGGTTCAGGTGGGGGCTGTCAAGGAGCACAGGGCTTCACGTCAGAGTGCCTGAGAAGCACCTGGACCAGGGGTTGCTCTCCCCGGACCCCTTGGTTTCCCTGTGGTTTCCGGAGTTGAGCTCTTCTCTCCTCCCCCTCCAGAACATCTGAGCTAACCCGCTATTGGAAGAGGTCTGTGGAGTGGCGGGGGTAGCCAAGTCTCCCCGGACGTTGTCAGAAAATGTTTCTCACTGGCTGTGGAGAGCCGCTGGCTAGAAGTGGCGCTCACTGGGACTTCAGGATCTCACTAGGGTTTGAGGATCATGTTCCCTTGCGGTGGTTTGGTCAGGCTGAGAATGGGGCAGGTTTAGGGCTGCGGTTTGATTTAGAGTTGAAATATGAGAAGTGGGTAGGGTTTGGAGTGAAGGTCGAAGTTCAAGTTGAACTTAGGTTTGGGCTATAGTTGAATTTAAGACTGGGGCTGGGATTCACATTGAAGCTGGTGTGTGTTGGGACTAACTGGAGGTGGACCTGGGTTTGAATGTGGGTTTAAGATTCAAGTTGGAATTGGGTGGGATTAGAGGAAGAGATAAAGATAACAGCTGGTGGGGATTGGAGGGGAAATGCTTGATTGAGTTGGGAATGAGGTGGCCTGAGGTTTGTCTTGGAGTTTCATGGGTTGGGGAAAGGACCGTAGCTTTGAGGAGAGGCTGGGAATTCCTGGGATGGGCTCAGAGATGGCTTTGAACCAGATGACGTGCACTCCTGGACACTTGGGCAGGCAGGCTATCCTGACAAGATGCAGGATCACTCTCAGCCCATCAGCTGATTTTCAGCCTGCCTGCAGGTCAGACACTGCTTTGGGGGCCATCTCTTCATCTGTATAAAAAGAGGCCCTCCTGGGACAACCCTTGAATGTCTCAGATTCCCTTGGGAGAACCAAGAAACTGTGGGAGCCGCACACAGCAGTGGGGACGTGTGGCAGTTACAGAATTTCCTGTTAACTTGAGCAAAGGAGTGAAGTCTAGCCTGTCAATCAGGTCATAGCCAGTGGTGCTGCTGGGTGGCCATGACCTTCTACTGAGGATTTTGGGAACTCCGGGCTACTTCCCTGGAGGCGGGACACACACTTTCTCTGCTATACATTCTAGTTGATGAGCCACATGGAGCTATGCTGATGGCAGTCAGAGCCCTGGAGCTGGTGGAGCCACGTGGAGACCCACACCAGTGCTGAGATGTTTCCACTGCCACTGGACCCACAGGGCTTCCTACCCACGAGCCGCCATCTTCCTGCAGTCAGCATCATTGCATGTGTTGCATGAGCAATTTATAGACTGGTATCAGACGTATGGGCTAATATCAGGCTTATAGATTTGATCAGGACTGGGCTGGGATGTTTTCTTTTCTTTTTAAAAAAAATTTTATTTATTTTTTTTGGGGGGGACATCATTGCTCTCCGGTGGTGGGAGTAGGAGGCCCAGCCCCACTGCTGGAATTGAACCTCCATCCCAGTGGGCCGCAGTCCCGTGCACAACCACTACGCCACCGGGGCTCAGCCCAGGATGTTTTCTTAATATACAATTACTCTTTGTTATAAAGCCCTCTCTTACACACGAGTGTCCCTGGATTTGTTTCTTTAGTCAATCTGCACTAACACAGGACATCTCCGAGGGCTACTGGAGCAGGGCAGTACAGACCCGTAATGAAGAAACAAGGTCATGATCTTCAGGAGGGGCCCAGCTGGACCTGGTGGGGAAGCTTGGTGACCAGAGAAGTGAATCCAGGCCATCCCTGTGAGTCCAGGATACATTTTCTCCAAGTCATTATAGCCCGAGACTTGACTTCTAATTCTGCCAATTTGACCCCTGGAAAGACTGTCTTCTCCAGATATAGCTCTGCCCAAACCTACATCCTGGGAGTTCTTTCTGGTGTTTAGCTGGCTCTACCTGGAAGCCCCTGACCTTGCCTGGCAAATGGTGAGCCCTGATGATCCTGCTCCTATTCCTCCCGCAGGAATATCAGCAAGACTTCATAGCTCTGTGGAGATCCCTGGGTCTGGATGCTCTGTTGACACCAGCTAGAGGCCATGCCTCCTATATAGGGGATCCTGCCAAGACACCAGGGGAGACAGCACTGGGAAGACCAGGACTACTGGGGCTCAACACAGCCTCTGTGCCCATGCCCTTTCATTTCTGCCACTTAAAAAATTGAGATCACCGGGCTGAGCCCCGGTGGCGTAGTGGTTGTGCGCGGGACTGCGGCCCACTGGGACAGAGGTTCAATCCCAGCAGTGGGGCTGGGCCTCCTACTCCCACCACCGGAGAGCAGTGATTGGCCACCCCCCCCCCAAAAAAAAAAAGAACACACAAAAAATTGAGATCACCTTCACATACTATAAAAAGCATGTT
Source organism: Nesogale talazaci (assembly GCA_004026705.1). Classification (NCBI taxonomy): domain Eukaryota; kingdom Metazoa; phylum Chordata; class Mammalia; order Afrosoricida; family Tenrecidae; genus Nesogale; species Nesogale talazaci. The sequence goes on along the minus strand of PVJH01047705.1, from coordinate 6,847 downwards.
CAAAGGCACAATTCGATGGGTTCGGTATATTTCCAATGGTCGGTGATCATTACCACTCAGTTCGTGTCCCGGCCTGCGGGTCCGTAATTCGCAAGTCCTGGAAGGAGGAGCGGGAATTGGGGGGGACAGGAGACGAGAAGTGGAGACAAGACAGGATTCTGATCAAGTCTCGTTTATTTGGGAGAAGTAAACCAGTTTTATAGGGCAAGCTTGGGCAATTAGCATATGGTGATCTTCAAAATTAATAAGTGAATGGCAGCACAGCTGCAAGTCAAGCTTCAAAGGCCAGGGCTGTTTACAGTTACAAAGGTAACTACAAACCTCAGGCAACAGACTGCAACAGAGTTCAGGCATATCAGGCCTGTATCCACGTCAAGCATGTCCATGCTGGATGGCTCCGGACAAGTTCCAGAACATTTCCAGAAGGAAGCATCAAGCCTTCCAGCACTTACTGCCAATTTCGCTCACTTTGAAAAGAATACTTGATTAAAGCATGGAATGGAATTACCAATGTTAGGTGTAGAGTTGGATGCATTTTGACAAAGGTATAACATGCTGTAACCCCACCATCAAAGCCCAGACTTTTCTGTCACCCTCTCAGAGGTCCCTCTTGTCTCTGCAGTTTACTCCACCCCACCTTGCCCCTGGCCACCACTGCTCTGATTCCTGTCACTAACCTTTGACCTTTCCTCCAATACCCCATCAACGGAGTCATAAGGCGGGATGCTTTCATCTCTGGCTTCTATTCGCTTGATACACCTATTCGTCATCTCCTCTTTAGACTGCATTGTGGTGCCTACACAGCAGATCGGTGATATTACCTTCCCGGCCGTCCACCTCCACCCTTCCCTCGTCACACCCGGGTTTTCTACTCTCCCTCACAGAAGCTTCACCCACAAGCAATCAACCCCCATGCTGTCGATCCCCCTGTGACTCGGCTAGCCTGAAGAAGACAGCCACATCTTCCTCCCAAGCAGGGGCTCCACCTGCTGACCTTCTGGTTGCTCCAGAGAGTAACACCACGGGGAGAAGCTCAGGGTCCCTGAGAAGCAAGTACCCTCCTCCCCCTCCACCCCCCCTGTAACAACCCCTGAGCATTGTTGATCTCTAGACAGTTGCCTGTGCTGGGTAGCTCACACAAGTTAAAATCATGCCCATATGTGTCTCTTTGTGGCTTTCTTTTTTAAAAAAAGTCATTTTATGGGGGGATCATACAATGCTTATCACAACCCATTCATCCATTGTGCCAAGCGCATTTGTACATTTGTTGCCATCATCATTCTCAGAACATCTGCTTTCTATGTGAGCCCTGGGTATCAGCCCCTCATGTTTTCCCTCCTTCCCTCACCCTCCCTCCCTCCCAAACCTTTGATAATTTATACATTATTATTATTTTGTCATGCTTTGCACTGTCCGATGGCTCCTTTCACCCACTTTTCTGCTGTCCATCTCCCAGGGAGGAGGTTATATGTAGATCCTTCTGATCAGTTCCTTCTTTCTTTCTTAAAAAAAATTTTTTTTTCGGTTCCCCCTTTCTGCCCCACTTTCCTCTTCCCCTCCAGGTATTGCTACTCTCATTATTGGTCCTTTAGGGTTCATCTGTCCTGGATTTCTTATGTTTCCTTATCTGTACCAGTGTACATCCTCTGATCTAGCCGGATTTGTAAAATAGAATTGGGGGCTGAGCCCCGGTGGCGTAGTAGTTGTGTGCGGGACTGCGGCCCACGGGGACGGAGGTTCAATTCCAGCAGTGGGGCTGGGCCTCCTACTCCCACCACCGGAGAGCAGTGATGCCCCCCCCTCCAAAAAAAAATAGAATTGGGATCATGATAGTGGGGTGGGGGAGGAAGCATTAAAGAACTAGAGGAAAGTTGTTTCATTGGTGCTACACTGTACCCAGACTAGCTCGTGTCCTCCCTGAGACCCTTCTGTAAGGGGATGTCCAGTTGCCTACAGATGGGCTTTGGGTCTCCACTCCGTGCTCCCCCTCCTTCATAATGGTATGCTTTTTTTGTTCTTTGATGCCTGAGACCTGATCCCATTGACACCTCCCGATCGCACCTGCTGATGTGCTTGTGACTGGCTTTATTTCACACAGCATAATGCTTTCAAGGTTGTCGCATGGGCCAGGGCTTCATTTACATGCTATAAAATATGTACACTGTAAACCTTGCCATTCTAACCATATCCAAGTGTATAAGCTAGGGGCATCAGCCACACACCCAGTGTTGTGTGACCATCAACACTGTTTCCAAAACATTCTTCACCTTCCCATGCATGATCTCTTGAGTAACTCACCAATAGCTCCTCCTACGGGCCACCGTCCCTGCTTCAGCCCGTGATAGCCACTCGTCTGCTTTCTGTCTCTTTGCATTTGTCTGTCTGAGATTTCTCATGTACATGGGATCATGCAGCATTTGCAGAGTGCATCTGTGTTAGCATGTATTAGACCGTCATTTCTTCTTCCTTTTAAAATCATTTTATTGGGGGCTTTTACAGCTCTTATCACAATCCATCCATCCATCCATTGCGTCCAGCACTTTCGTACATATGCAGCATCAACATTTTCAAAATATTTTCTTTCTACTTGAGCCCTTGGTATCAGCACTTCACTCCCCACTCCCTTCATTTTTTTTGGGGGGGGGCATCACTGCCCTCAGGTGGTGGGAGTAGGAGGCCCAGCCTTTGCTCCGTGGAGCTGGAATTGAACCTCCATCCCAGTGGGCCACAGTCCTGCGCATAACCCCTACGCCACCGGGGCTCAGCCCTCCTCCCTTCATTTTTTTATATTGAAAAAGTTTCTATCTAGCATTAGCCAGCTGGAATCAGTTTAGAGGATTCCAGTTTTGTTGGCAACATCTACAGTCATCGTCAGGAGCGGGTCGAACATGCGCCTTCTTCTCCCCGTCAGGCCTGATCACGGTGTTGACTGTGGCTGTGTCACTGTCGTCGAGCTTCTTCACAACCCGTCAGATCTGCTGTTTGTTGGCTTTGCCATCCACAATGAGCACAAGTGTGTTGTTATCTTCGATCTTCGTGGCAGACTCTGTGGTCAAGGGAACTTGAGGGTGGCATAACGGTCCAGCTTATTTCTCCTGGGGTGCTCTTCTGAGGGTATTTGGGCTGCCTTCTTAGTCTTGGGGTCTTGGGCTGCCGGAAGGTGGGTGACGTGTGGATCTTCATTTTGTGACTATGGACGCCTTTCAGCACGGCCTTCTTGGCTTTTAAAACCTTTGCTTTGGCTTCTGTTTTGGGAGAGGCAGGAACTTCCTTCTTCACCTTCAATGCATCTTTCCCCTTCCATCTGTGTAGCTTCGGAAAAGTAATTGAACCTATCTGAGCCTCTGCTTTCCTGTGTGTCAACTGGGCCTTGTAAGTCCTCCGTCACTGAGGTGACACTAGCAATGCAAAGAGACCTGCACGGTGCCTCCCTCTGAGGAAGGCTTCCATCACATGCATTCTCTTCCCTCTACCCTTGGGAAGCGTAAGCCAAGCAAGTTAAACAGGCAGGAGGCAGCGGTCAGGCTCCCATCACGAACCCCTTTGTTTGGGACCCAGATGCGTGCAGTTCCAAAAATAACCGACAGGAGGTGCGCGAACAAACCGTCCCTGCCTGAGGCTTCTGGTTGCCGATTGTCCCTACAGAAAGCGTCTCCTACGTGGCTCTGCACAACGTCTTGGACTTCCCCGTGGGCGTCACGTCACCGGATGAAGATGAGCTGGATTACTACAAGGGATACTATGGAGATCAATATGACAGAAATTGCAAGGAGGTCAGTTTCCTTCTCGGTTTCCCTCCCTGCTGAGTCCCAGACAGGATTGTCCTTTGCTTCCATCCTCGTGGGACTGGGAGTCATGATTCCTAGTCTTTAAGCTTTATCCCCCACCCTGAGGCGACACTATTTAAACTCCAAGCAGTGCCAGTTCGAAAAACCAGTGACCAGTGACACATGGCCTTTCTTTTTTCTTTCCCCCACCAATGATTTTATTGGGGGCGCTTACAGCTCTTATAACATTCGATATATCATTTGTATCATTTGTACACATGTTTCCAGTTTCATTTCTAAATATTTTCTACTTCAGCCCTTGGTATAAGCTCCTCTTTCCCCTTCCTTTTTTTTCCCCTAATAAATAATTTTATTGGGGACTCATACAACTCCCACCACGATCCATACATACATCAATTGTATGCAGGCCACATTTGCACACTTCTTGTTGCCATCATCACTCTCAAAATATCCTCCCTCCACTTAGGCCCCCAGTACTAGCTCCACATATTTTCCTTCCTCCCCCCTTCCCCTCCCCCATGAACCCTTAATAATTTACAGATTGTTATTACTTTTTCATATTGTACACTGTCCAATGTGTCCCTTCACTCACTTCCCTGTTGTCTGTACCCCAGAGAGGAGGTTATATGTAGATCCCTGAAATTGGTTCCCCCTATCTATTCCACCATCCCTCCACCCTCCCAGTATCACCATCGTGTTTCTGACTCCAGTGTACATCCCCTGGTCTAGCTAGATTTATCTGTTAGAATTGGGATTATGATAGTGGGGGGGGGGGAGCATCGAGAACGAGGAAAGTTGCATATTGCATTGTTACTACACTGTACCTTGACTGCCTCATCTCCTCCCTGCAACTTCTCTGTAAGAGGATGCCGATTCACCTATTGCTGGGCTTTAGGTCCCCAATCTGTACTCCCCCCTATTTATAATGACATAATTTTTAGTTCTTTGATGCCTGATACTGGATCCCTTGGACACCCTGTGGTCACACAGGCTCCTGTGCTTCTTCTTTTTTTGTTTGTTTTTGGGCATCACTGTCCTCTGGTGGTGGGAGTAGGAGGCCCAGCCTTTGCTCCTGTGGAGCTGGAATTGAACCTCCATCCCCGTGGGCCGCAGTCCCGCGCACAACCACTACGCCACCGGAGCTCAGCCCCGCTGGTGTGCTTCTTTCAGCCACGGGGCCTTTCTGTAGGAAAGTCTACCCCAGAGGCAGAGAGGGTGGCGCAGAGAGCTTCCTGGGAGACTAGACAGTCAGCACCTCTCCAGAGTCCACGGTTTGTTGGCCCGGGACAGAGGCCGTCCTTGTTGCGACAAAGGTTGCATCAGGAAGAGAAGGCGAAGCGCTGGTACATGGCCTTGCGTGTGGTAAGTTGGAGGGTGACTAACAGTGAAGTGTGTGGGAGGGAGCCACGCTGGCAGGACCGCCTGGTTTTTCCGGGTCTTTGAAGGTCCAGTCTTAGCCACTTTTCTCACCCGCATTTTAGTGCAAAATATTTGCATTTTCCTTCGCTGACAGGTTGCCTCCTCAAATGGGTTCCAGCGTCCGTTGATTTACCGTATTACTGACTAAGGGGGTGGATGTCTCAAAGGATCTTGGACCTACTTAATTGCAGTCCAAAATAACAACTTTGATTTTGTCTGGGGGTGGGGCCCCGATTCTGAGAAGCCTGACTGTCTGAGTCAGACACGAAAGAACTTACACCTTTTGGAAATTGATTTTAGTTCTGGAATTACCCAATGGAACTGCTGACCTGAATTCAGAGAAGAGAACAATAATTTTACTATCTAACATGTTTTAAGCTCTTATTATGGTCTAGGACTCGTTCTAAGTATATGTATTAAAATGTAAATTTATTAATATATAAATGATTATGTTTTTATTTTAAAATAATTTTATGGGGGACTCTTGCAGCTCTTTTAACATTCCATACATCAATTGTATCGAGCATATTTGTAATCTGTTGCCATCATCATTTTTGGGGGGCATCACTGCCCCCTGGTGGGAGTAGGAGGCCCAGCCTTGCTCCTGGAGAGCTGCTGCTGGATTTGAACCGCCAGCTCTGTGGGCCGCAGTCCTGCCCTCAACCACTACACCACCGGGGCTCAGCCCAATAAATCATAAATTCTTATTGTTTTCATATTTTACACTGACCGCTTCCTCTCTTCACCTGCATTTCTGTTGCTCACCCCTCAGGGGTGGGGGATAATCATTGCAATCTCCTCCCCCTTCCTCCTCTCCTCCTCCCACCTTCCCCCTAGCCTTCTGGTGTTGCTACTTCCATTTCTGTTCCTCTAGGGTTATCTGACCTGGATTCCGTGTGTCTTGAGTTCTTTCTGATCTGTACCAGTAGTGTACAGGCTCCGGTCTAGCCAGAACTGAAAGGCAAGACTGGAGTCATGATAATGGGCTTGAGGAAACCTCAAGGGACCAGGGGACTATTATGTGTTTCATCAGTGCTTTATTGCACCCTGATTGACTCATCCCTTCCTTGTGACCCTTCTGTGTGGGGATGTCCCTTTGTCTACAGATGTTCTTTTCTTCTATACCTACAGTTTTGAGTCTGTGCTCTACCCCGCCTCCATTCTCAACAGTGTGATTTTGTTTTGTTTTGTGTCTTCTGGTGCCTGTTGTCTGATTCCGTTGGCACCTCATGATCACACAGACTGGTGTGCTTCATCTATGTGGGCTTGTTGCTTCTCTGCTAGATGGCTGCTTGTCTATTTTTTTTATGGCTGCTTGTTTAAAGTCAGGCCTTTAAACTCAAGATCCTTTATCTTTTGATAGCTGGGGACCCTCAGCTTTCCTCACCACATTTGTTTATGCACCATTTTGTCTTCAGTCCATCACAGAATCCCAAACTGTTAGAACAAAGTGTTCTTGTGTTGTAGGAGGGTTTAAGCAGAGGCCCAAAGCCCATCCACTTCCTTAAGATATTGCCATATAAACATATGTACCTAGGCCAGTACCTCTATTTTTATGAATTAATATACTTATATCAGTACACACCTCTTTTTATACCGCTATCAATACCTTTGCTTCTTAGATCTGTTCCTTGTTCCTT